>JAJJWW010005610.1:0-44616 GCA_023531295.1 Papaver armeniacum | reverse complement strand
TAGATGGAACCTCAGTTCATTTTTTCTGTTGCACTATAATTTTTTGCCTCAACAAACTCATTGATGACTTTATATATATCTCTAATATAGTAATATTCCAATCACTCTTTGTAGGTGCTTGAGGATGGTTTATCAATGGGATCCAATCTCATCAACAGCAGGTTGGGACTAGTAAGCTGCTTTTTCAAAATTCTTTATTTTTGAAATCTGATACAAGGTCCTTACAATCTCCTGTTACTTACAGTTTGCAGAAAGTACATATCAGCGTTGCTGCTTATTTTTACAGAGGACCGAGGAATTATGTTAGTTCGTAGATGCAAAATTCATAGTTTTAGTTGTTGGCGTCAATCTTTCTTTGTTTGTTTCGATTCAGAAAATGAAGAACATGGTTGGCAGGGTTATGTGCAAATGAACTCAATTTCATTAAGAAAACATTTTGACGCCCCACCTGATAGAGCTACCTATCATGGGTCTTCTTGCTTTCTAAGATTCAGAAATGATTTGGCAAATTTCTCGCCAGTTTGTTGTTAGATTCTGTACCATCAAGGGTTACCGATTTATATCAACAAATCATGTAGAAACACTGAATTTGTACAGGATCTTTGTCTCTCCTCCATGACCCTTGCAAACTTACTGTCCTCTTCTTTGATATTACACTATTACGGGGTTAATTTTGAAATGTTCCTGGAGAGGCCTTCTTGCAATCTTCTTAATGTTTTGTGCTTCATATTTTTGATTTAGGAACATGTAAAGAGCACTTCTACGAGCAGAAGTCAGCAAATTCTTGATCTTAGCTTTTTCTTTCAATTTACGAGCCATGGTTTTTTTTTCTTTTTTTTCTTCATTTCTTCATGTGCCAAGTTCCTTTTTACAAGTCCTACTTGTATGTACCAAGTTCGCTTACAATAGAGAACCATCATGTGGCCTGATGGTTCTCATGCTCCCTCCCTTGGAGGAGGTAAGGGTTCGAACCCTGGACCTTGTAATTGCTCCTAATATTTAGGGGCCACAACTAACCGTTGTACTAACCCATCAATAAAAAGTTCGCTTACAATAGTATGATACCAGCTGCTTGTCGTATTATTTGGAGTTAGGAGTTGCACACCATTTTCACTGATCTTAGCATTAATTTGGAACCATTTTTTGGGGACCAGCCTTTTATTGGGGGACCATGGTTTTTATTTTGGGTAAGACATTAGAAGTAAATCTAGGTCACCCCTTATCTAGATATTTATGATAATACCTAAATTACCCTCTGATTATTTTTGGTTAATGATTAGTTAGTGTTAATATTAGTTAGTGTGATTAGTGAAATGATTTTGAATAAAGATTTGAGATTAAAAAATCTGATTTTTTAAAAAAGAAGTAGAATTATTGAGAGAGAAAAGTTAGAGAAGATGAAGAACACAAACATAGAAAATAAATTTTTTTTGAGTTCACTAATCTAGACTATTCAAGTGATGATTCAATTGATGATAGCTCATCCGAATCTTCATCTCCTTCCTCTCCTAGAGTATATGTCAATCTTCACAATGATCCTGGATATGGATTATTTCTTAGATGGTGAATGTATTCTTCCCCAAAGCCAATATCAAGATGAAAGCGATGGATTTTACCAACCACAACCGGAGGAAGACTATTTGGGTACCTGTGTATGCTCTAAACTTAGATAATGTTGGTTGAATTGGTCCAAATATTCAAAAAAATGTGAATTTTTAGAGTAGATTTGGGCTAGTTCGGTTACCTTGTGTGAAGAACATGTAACCGAACTCATCTGAAAGTGTAGTTCGGTTACTTTTTCTAAACACGCAGGTTACCGAACTAGCCATTAATGGAGGTTTTTTGAAGTTCGATTAACAGAGTAGTTACCGAACTCTATAAATAGGATTACAGTGTTATGTTCGGTTTGGCCGAAATGCAACCGAACTTTAGGGTCTATGAGTTCTAAGTTAGTTCGCAACCAATAGCTAACCTAACTTACGTAAAATAATATTTCACATTAGTGTATAAAGTTTGGTTAGTTCGCAAACTTCATACCAACCCTTAATTAACCGAACTCTGAGTTCGGTTTTCCAGAAAAATAATCATATAACCGAACTCTAGGGTCCATAAGTTCGGTTGGTTCGCAAACTTCATACCAACACACTATCTAACCGAACTTACGTACATCACCAATTTTGATTTAGTGTACATAAAGTTCGGTTAGTTGTCAACTTGCTTGACAAACCGAACTCTGAGTTCGGTTTTCCCGATAAAATTATCATCTAACCGAACTTATTTCTGATTGCAATTGATGTTGTTCCATTTCTTGTAGATTGAATGTCAACCTATACCAATGGATAATCAACCTTCTCCGGTTGGCGTGCTGTTTGAAGATACATCTAATCACTATGTCAATGATTTGGTTTTTGATGAAACTATTGATGCAAAGAATTGGGCTAGAGACCATGCCAAGAAAGCCATGTGCGTATTAGTTTTGAATGGAAAGAAAGCCAAACTTGTTTTGAAATGGTTTGTGAGAGAAGTGGAGATCCCAATGTTAGTCACAAGAAGAAGGGTTATGTATAAAGGAAAGACGACGAGGAAGAACACAAATATGCTCAAAGAAAATTAAATGTCCATTCAAGCTAGTATTTAGTAAGTGCAAAAAAAAAAATGGATGGGTTCTATCTATGGATAAGGTGGGAGGTCATCATAACCACCCTCGTCCTGATGATCTTGAAGGACATGCAATGGCCGCAAGGCTCACTCCTCAAGAAATGGAGAAAATAGCTAAATTTAGGAGAATGGGAATTTCACCACTTAACATGCTTCGCTTACTAAAGGATGATAACAAGGATAATGTATCATCTTTGACGACCATTTACAATGCAATTGAGACAATTAAAGGAATAAATGGAAGGATAGAAAAGTGATGCAACAATTGTTTTTTTTGCGCTAAAGAGAAAGGCTACGCGGTTCAAAAGAAGGTAGGTCCTAAGATGAAATAACACATCTCTTCATTGCGCATCCGAAGAGTGTTCAATTGGCTCAATCCTTCCACCAAGTTCTTATAATGGATTGCACTTACAAGACTAAAAATACGAGATGCCATTGTTGAACATTGTTGGTCGTACCTCGACGAAGTCACCGTTTACTGAATTGCTTTTTGTTTTCTAGAAGATGAGCAAGAACCAAGTTACACTTGGGCGCTACAACAAGTGAAGGCCATATACCGAGATGATGATATCCCCGCGGTTATAGCGACGGACAACGATGTAGCATTAATGAACGCAATAGAGTGAGTCTTCCCATTAGCACATAATATGCTTTGTACGTTCCATATATGGTGTAATGTGATGAATAGGTGCAAGCCTCAAATCTGTCCACCAAAGAGGAAAACATTTGAAGAGATTAGTAAGCTACCGGAAGATGAACAAGCGGATGCAAAAGAGGAATTCAATATACAATACACTATAAATCACGCTAAATGGGTTGCTTTCTCTGGTGAATGAGAGTCATTGACTTGGTCTCTCACCGAAGAAGAGTATAATCTAAATCTTGTGGCATTTATCGAACATTGGTCTAGCCCCGAATATCCCGAGGATATTGTAACGTATGTGGTTAAGCAATGGTTGGAACCGCACAAAGAGCGCTTCGTTTATGCATTTACCAACCACCATAAACACTTTGGGAATCAAGCGACAAGTTTGGTAGAATCGGCACACCACCGGTTGAAGAAAAATCTTTTTGGATGTGTCGATAATTTTGTGATTGTGTTTAACGCAATGGAGAATTACTTCAAGCGCGAGATTGATAAAATTAAAGAGAAGTTTCAAAAAAGTCGCATCATGAAGTACAAAAAGATTGTAGACAAAGGTGGTAACATCAAGAATATGGCGGACATTCGGTTGTTCAAGGGACTCCATTATAATGTTTTACGTGCTTGCATTAAGAGGTTAATGGTAGAGGTGAATTTGATTGACATATGGGGAACCAAGCCGGACGAGGTGTGTGTTTGCAACATGATGAAGTCTATGGGACTCCCTTGTCTCCATATGATAGTTAAGTATGAACATGGCATAATCCCTCTAAGCGATATAGATCCATATTGGCAACAATTAAGTTTTGTCCCTCTTCCAAAGGGCGATGTCGGAGAAGAGTTTGGTGACAATGAGATGGGAAGAATTGTTATCGAGATGTACCGGAACATGAACAAACTCGAAAAACAAATCTTTTGGGATGACATGCGGCCAATTGTTTATCCACACACTTCGGAGAATGTGCACGAACCAAAAAAAGGCAAGGGAAAAGGTAGGCCAATCACTAAATAAAATGAGTACAATATTAAGCAAACTTAGAACATAGTTGGACTTGAATATGTTGCCTCATTAAAACCTTGACAAGGAAAAACCCAGTGGGACAAAACCTTGACGAAGGGAAAAGAGTACAACGTGACAGATGCAAGTAAAGGTGATCCGTTGCAAATGATCACTTTGCTCTATTGATGTTTACTAGTTGCTTCACAACTCTTAAGGAAAAAAACCCTCGTGGTAAAGACAATAACCTTAGCCGGGAAATTACATTCCCGGTGTTTGTTGTTGTCTCATTAAAAACCGTGCCGAGTAACAAAACCCTGTGGGAAAAAGCAACCTCGGTGAAGGAAAATAGTGCGACATACCATTAGATTCTCCCCATGATGCCAGACAATTTGCATTAGTCTAATGCAGTCAAAAGAAATTTATCACACTTTACTTTGGTGACTTGAATGTTTATAAGACCTTATTGTTAATTCTGGAAGTTACGTTGCTTAACATATTATCACGTTTCATTTCTTTGATTCAAATATTTTCATTAATATCAACACGATCTTTAAGTCCTCAACGTTCAACATACTTGATGTTTTTAGTGTTGTCTCGCTAAAAACCTTGTCGAGTAACAAAACCCTTTAGGAAAAACTATTCCTGATCGAAGGGAAAAAGAGTACAACACTCTTTAATTTCGAAGTAAAATATGTCGAAATCATATCCTTGGATCCTCCCCCTGATTACTTTCAGAGTTGTTCCAGACAATTCATTTAGTCATGTACTTTTCGAAACTAAATATCGGTAATGACTTAGAAAATTATCTTCCATATCTCCCCCTGATTACTTTCGTTGGAGAATAGATTATTGTTCCTTCATAATCAACAACCTTTGGATTACAGTTCCTTTAGCATTCCTTTTTATGTCTTTGCAGGGATAAAACAAACTCATGTCAATGGTTACTTTTAAGGACATGATTACATTTACTGTACCATTCCAAAGAAGTTGTGTTGGTGATGAGATATATCTAGCTAACAAGTTCCCTCAGGATGTAAAAGTTAATCGAGTATATTACTATACTAAGTATAACAATGCGTATATTGTTTTTAGATATGGGAATTTCATCCCCAACACATCTCCGTCATCTTCCTTTAGACGAAATGTTCACTTACTTACATTTGAACCTCGACTAATCATGGGAGTGCTATCAGGATGCATATCTTTATTAAATTGCCTGACAACTTTAGACATATTCAAACTAGTGGAATAATATACCACAAGCTAAGTATTCGGTCGAGCTTTCCTCAGATTTTTCATCTCAAATTTGGATTTCAAATAGATTTTAAGGTCTCTTATTACATCAAGAGTACCCATCATGTCCGTATCATCGACATAGATAGCTACAATTCCAAATCAGGAACTTTCTTGTGAATAAGCAATGAAAATAACTTACTTGTCTATCCCCTCCAAATCAAATAGTCACTTAGATGGGTATACCACATCCACTTGATTGCTTTAATCTATAAGTGAGCGTTATATCTAACTGTAAACGAACTATGTGGTTTAGAGTCACTTGGTTTTGGAAACAAAAGGCTATCAAGTACTTTTGTAAGTATCTGTTATCTCTTTATTCTTTCAGAGATACGTAACAACCACATACATATGCTGCATTTCAAGTCCTTTTGAAATTACCAAGATAACTAAGTAGCGGAACGCTATAACGTTCATTACAAGAGAACAATTCCAGGGCTTTGTGAGAAACCTTGCGCCACAAGGCGAGTCTTTATCCTTTAAGACTGCTTTCATCTCATTATACTTTGTGACAAATTAATCATGTATGTCCAATAGAATATTACACTTGGTTGGTTAGCACTACCACACCAAATACTTGTATAGTTGTCAAAGAACCAAGTTCTACCTGGATTGTATAGGCCAAATATGCTCTTCGTTGACATTAAGCAACAAGGAGCTTGGTTCGATCTTATCTTTCTCTATTTTCTTAAGCAAGTGTATATGAAATTAATCATCATGCTCGCATGATCTTTCCATTGACTCGTGAGCATTCTCATAATCCACTTGGGATGTCATTGTTCTCTGGAATCATTAAACTTCAGAGTGTCCTCCAGTTTGATTCATGGACATATTCAGATACAATCTTATGAGATGATTGCCGATGATATAAATAAGTTGTGCCTTACTCACCTACTTCCTTTTTAGGTGAGGATTAATCGAACCAAGTGGTTTATCCAACTTCCTTTATGGAGCCACGACCTCAACCACACTTCCACTAAGTTTAGTTGCAACACCTTAGTTTATGGTGTATATCCCTTGTTGAGGATTCGTAACCTTGCGCAGGTAGGTTTGCAGCTGGTATGTGTGATCTCATCACTTTAGCGACATCAGTGTAAATTATGAGAATCGATTATTCTTGTCACTTCACATTTACATTTGTGGAGTACATGAATCAATATGAGACATAGTGGGAACAAACCATGACAATTCCTGTCGTTCCCTTAGAAAGTACTTTTTCTTATCTCCCCCTAACGACGGGAAGACTGTCTTATTAAAGTGATAACCCGCAAATCTAGCGGTAAGAGATCTCCTGCCAAAAGGTTTAAAATGAGGATAATTGTTGGGAACTCATTTCCAACATAACTACTTAACAGTTTTGAAGACCCATCATAGTACGATGTGGAGTCGTAATGGCACATATATAGCACAACCAAAAATGTGTTAGAATAAAAATGTTAGGCTTATATCCAGTTACCAACTAGTACACATAAATGGTTGACTAATTGTGGGTTCTAAAACGAATAAGTGAATATGCGTGTAATATTGAATATCCCCCGAGCATTTATAGGAAGGTTGTTACGCATAACCTATCCTTAGACACCAAATATAACCTTTGATGGTAGCCTCTGCGAGACCATGGGGTATAGGATGTTCTACAATGATCCTATTAAACATGCAGTATCTATCAAATACTTTTGATATAAAATATCTAGCAATAACAAGGTTGGTGAGACCTTAAATTTTATAATATGTGCTAGAATTGTTTCAAAAACGCATAATTTCTTGTGAACAATAATTAATTCAACATTCGAATTATCCACCAGAGCCATAAATCACTTGAATGGAACGCATTCTGTGTGGATATGTCCACAAATATAACCTTGTTTCTTTTGAAAAAATGGGTTGTTTACCATTTGCATCTTAGGATGGTCTCAATCCTTTTTACTAAATAATGACTTTGTAAAATAAGTTACATGCTTTTAAAGTAATTACTTTAAAAGCATAATGGGAGGGGAGGTGGTGTTTCTGGTACTTTAGAAAGAGTTGATTGTGAGAGATGTCGTCACTTTGCATTCTTTCAATCTTTGTGATTCCCATTTTCTTGTTAACTCAAATAAAAGGATGTCCATTTGAGTTCTTTCAAAACAGAACATCATATCACAACCAAAGTGTCTTTATGGTTATTGAGTCAATTTCCAACATTACATTGTCAATTATCCAAGTATTAATGATTTACAGTTCACTACACTAATTGACTCGTTATTTTCTCTAAAATGTGGTTCCTTTCACATTCATTGGAGGTAATTTGTAGATGCATTCTCATTCTCACGGTTAGTTTTCGTTCAATAACCGTTTGCACAGACTTCGTAGAAACTTAACAAAGTGTGACTAGCTCTTGGTTCTTACAGAGCTCATGTAACTTTTAATCTTTATACTAATTAGGCAACAAATATTGAGCATTTCTTCGCTCGGTTATTATTTGTAATGATTCAATCATCGCATGGTATCACATAAGGAAATAATTCAACAAGCAGTTTAATATATTTCCTTAAGAGCTTCGTGTAATAAGTGGTGTGGCCTTATTACATAACAAAAGCAAATTTATCTCATATACTTTAGAGTATTACAGTTCATGAGGATGATATACTTTTCATCATAATGTACGAATGATCCTTTTAACTCAAGTACTTATGAGTATATCTCAAGTGCTTTAGAGTATTTCAGTCTCATGGAAATGATATACTTTTCATTTCATAAGTACAAACTATGAATTTAGTTCTTCATAAAAAAAAAGTTCTTTATTTTAACTTTAAAAAAAAAAAAACTGTATACTAAACTACCATACAATCAATAGTCCAGGATCAAATCATACGAAATTCAGTTGAATAAAGATAATCAATAAAAACTTATCAAAATGTAAGTGTATTTATTGGGAAAGTTTCTTATTGACACTGAAGTTGACAAGCGGGGGTATGACCTTTTTTTTTTTAACATATAGTGAGTTTTTTGTCATTTAAACTCTCTATATTTCTTGTAGTTGGCTTCTACTATATGATACCTGCATTCCATCACTTGCACCATACCCAGTAAATGTTTATACCAATATTTTCAACTCTCATTGATATGAGTCAGAATTACATCTCTGTCCCATTATAGGTAGATACATTTACTTTGTATCATTACTACTGGAGCCAAAATTACATCTCTGACATGGAAACTTTTGTGAGTTTCTTTCCACAAAAAGTGAGGTGTGCTTTTAATTACAACATATCATTGTCGAAGTTATTGACTCATTATAGTCTAACAAGTGGATTACATCCCACTGAACATTCAAGTTTGGGAGAAAATGAATGTTTCGACAAACTTCCTTCAAATCATTACATCGTTTGAAGTCAATATGTCACCTTAGAAATGTTGAAGGTATGGCTTCCTCTTTGAACGGTGTATCTTCATAAGTTGAAGATTTTTATGATAAAAGTATTTTACTTATGCACCCATATTTCCACATCATATAGACTCTTTAATGGTGCTCAAGTACTTCTGAGTCCAAAAAGTCAAATTAGAGTCGAATTGGTTTAGTCAATGTTTGGTCAACTATTTGGTCAAGACCGGTCCATTGGGTTGACAAGGTCATGGTTAATGAATTTAGTCATATATGGTCCATTATATATGAAGTATTCAGGCCCATTGATAATAAGTTTGAAACTATTAGCATATGATTCCAAAACATATCGTTAACCCTAAAAATTGAAAATTCTTCTTTCAATTATTCAACGGTTCTGATCGACAGAAAAATGCATCATAATCCGATCATGGTGAAAATTTTACAGTTAATTCATCACAATGTTTCACTAAACATAATAAAATTTCAAATAAATCCAACGGCTAGATAAAACGATATCCATGACGCCGTATGCCTGTTCCAGTTAGAGTTCTGTAGACACAGTTGGATATATCACTTGCTTTTGAGTATTTCCCATGGTTGGATCTTTATGAAATTTCTACAGTATCTCAAAAAGAACAATATATAACACATTGAAAATACAACATAATCCAACGGTTCAAATTCTTATATATTAGGTTTTACGACACTGTTATAAAATAGGGTTTTTCTAAACGTACACAGTTTTAATAAAATCAAGTTCTGGAAATTGTATCATATTCCGATTGGATTGAAACTTTAACACTGTAAGTAATACCTAAGTGGGTTAAACATATTAAAATTTCATGAAAATCTAACGGTTAAATCTCTTTGTTTTATAATAATACGTTTGTGGAACCCTAATACATACTACGAAAACGAAATTTTTTTGTTCAAAAGAAATACCTAGTAACGCATCCATGGTGATAAACAAATAGGATCAGAACCATGCTAATCTTAAAAGAATAATCCATAACCAATCTTGAACGAAGAAAAAAAAATGCACCAGTTGGTAGAGTCGTGCTTGATAACGTGATTAAGGAAAATTATAGATGGGGGAAGGAGATGTAGAGACACGGAGGAGAATAGATGGAGGAAGGAGATATAGAGACAAGAAGGAGAACCATCATATTAGAGAGATTAGTAATTCTATTACATATCATATACATATAAATGGGCAACTAGATGGACCGCACATCCATGGGCCGTAGGCCCTGTAACAAAAACCACAATATACCCATGGACCAAATCAAATGGGCTTAGGGACAAGGCCATTCAATAGAAAGATGAGAGCTAAAACTAACAAGTTCTAGCATACCAGAGCTACGCATCACAAGTGAAAGACAGCAATCACATCAGCGAAAAAACTATTCTTACTGAGTTACGGTGGCTAATTTCAGTCAACTAAGTCTTCCCTGGAAGTGCTAACATAACAATTTTTTTCTGCTGGGAATTTTATTGCGTTGTGGTTGTTTTCTGGTTGGTAAAAAAAAAAAAGAATAATCATCCTATAACAACCTGACTCTAATGTGTAGTTCATACTTTTTGCATATTAGCTTGAAATGAGTTTGCATCGATCATTGACGGAGTGTTGATTTTGACGTTGACTACTACACATTAATAACAAAATTACATGACGATCAGAACGGCAGGTGCATCGCGCGTGCGTGTTATACTAGTCCCAATAATAAAAAGACTGTCAATTACCATTGGATATCTTCTCGCGATAATTTTTTGTTATCAATCTTCTCGCGATACGTAGAGCTATTGTTTCTAGCATCATGTCTAAGTTTCTAGCATCATGTTTAAACATGGAGTGAGAATGTGGAGGTGATGTTTGACATTTGTTTTCATGAAACTTTAATATGTTAAATTTTGAATATGACCAAAGGTTGTGAAAGTGATGTTGGATTGGTTTGGTATGGCTGAGTGTGTATTGGATTGTTTTGATGTGGTAGCTTTAACAGGTTACCGACACTGCTTTTGTATGAAACTACGCTAATGCCATTGTGATACAGGAAACATGTGTGATAAGATGACCTTACCAACCAGAAAACAATGACCTAGGGAAGACTTAGTTGACTGAAAAAAGGAAAAGTTCCAGGGAAAACAACCATAAAATGAAGGATTTTGAAGAAGCGGAGGGAAGCAGAATCAAACTAGGGGAGGAGAAGGAAAAAAAAAAGGAAAAGTTCTGTGAGGAAGTTTGAAAAGATATGGAAACAATACCTTACAAAATGGGCAACTATCAACTCTCTCACTAGTTCGATTTTTCCTTTCTCATTCAAAGTCATGTGTGTTATGTCACACAATAGTGGAACCCTTACTAGTTTTCTGGGTTGGGGGAAAAATAAACTGTTAAAGTCCCTTTAGTTTTTAGCCCTTAGCATTATTTTGTTGTTAAGGGTGATGGGTGCGCGTTATGTGCTTCAAAAGTGCACAATTGGGTTTAGCGAAATAGACTCGATGGATCAAACAACCTTCTTCTCTTTCTCTTTTCATCAAAAAAAAGAAAAAGAAAAAGAAAAAAAGAAGAAGAGTAGAATCATCATTTTTATGGTAGAAATATGATTTTGCAAACATATTAAGGAAACGATGGACATTTCGAATAATTTTTGTATATACTCCCGGCTAGTATATTCTAACAAATTTATTTTGTCTACTCTCTCCGTTTTAATTTATCTATTTTCTCCATTTCCAAAAATAATATATGCTTGTTTGATTTGCATAAAAATCAAGAAAAAATAATCAATTAACCGTGTTTCCACTCATTTGATATTAGAGAAAAGGGGGAGAGAAGTGGTTATTTTTTTGTGCTAAGAGGAAAAATGAAGAGAGAAGCTCCATTTACGGAAACAAGCTTTTTTCTAATATACCCAAATAAGGAGATACACGTATTTTTTTAGAAACGAAAGGAATATCTTTTTTTATCTATATTTCTCTTTAATTTTTGATGAAAACTAGAAATATTAAACTAGCTTTAGTATAATATTATTATCTGCTTCAAAAAAAAATATTATTATCAAAAGTAACGCTATGTATAAAGAAATTATCTAGAAATTAGAATTATGCATGTATATAGAAAGATAGCAAAAAACAAAACAAAAAAACTGTCTAGATAACCATCAGGGGTTAGCCCAGTTGGCCAAAAACCCGACTCTCAAGTAGGAGGTCAGTGGATCAAGTTCCCGCTTAAGAATGTGTAGTTCATAATTTTTAGTTATTTTTGATAGAATTTTATTTATAATAGGGAATATTTAAACTTATCTTAACTAAAATTTCATAATAATAATAATAAATAAGTTTTAGAGTAAATACAACTATGTTTGGAAAATTGATACTTCACAACATTTAGAAGTTAGGATCGACTTTAAGAATGTGGATCAAGTTCTCGCTCAAGAATTTGTTTCATAATTTTTAGTTATTTTTGATTTTAGAATTTTATTTATTTTAATAATACAACTATGTTTGGAAATATTTAAACTTATCTTAACTAAAATTTCATAATAATAATAAATAAATAAACCCCTTTTAGAACACCTGTAAATAAGCACAACTATGTTTGGAAAAATTGATACTTCATTGAATCAACATTTTTAACGATGTGCCCACATGTTTCATGAATATCGCCACCACCGACGCCAATAACAGCGACACGGTCAAAATTTCTTCCAATCATTAATGAAACCTTCTGCTACTAGCACTAAGATGATTCAATTCTTTATAGTACCCTCATATCATTTTAATCCAAATCATCGACTTATTTTTAATCGACTGGAATGAGAATTTTATTTATAATTCCAGGGCTAATATTTAAACTTAAAATAAATAAGTTTTAGAGTGAATACAACTATGTTTGGGAAATTGATACTGAAGAAGATGACGATGACTTTTTTAGAACTTGTTTAGACCGTCGGATGGGATTAGAATACAGATCTACAGCTCATTTTTTTCTAATAAAAAGTATTTTTGGATTTTTGTAGTTCAATACTTTTACTACGACACACGTGAATGTTTAACTGAATGTTAACAAAACAAAAGGGGGTTTCAAAAAAAAAAAATCTTTTTTTAGGGGGAAATACAAAATCCCCCAAAAAAAAAAAAAAAAAAGGAAATTCGTCAAAGGAATTTGAACTAACAAAGGGTGCATTTGGCACACAGAGAGTTGAGGATGGAGTTTACTCAATAGGTGGAGTCAAGAGTAGATTTCAATTCCAAAATTGTTTGGCACGGATGAAGCTGGAACTCCAGGGAGTTGAAACTCCGTCATTCATTGGAAACTCAAATCACAATTCCCTATGGAAGTTGGAACTCCGTCCTTTCAACTCCAAGCGTTGACCATATTGATAATTCAACTTTCTTCTTTTTCATATTTTTCTTTAAACAATATTTGATTTTTGATAATTATAATTTTACTTTGATATTTAAGATATAGCTTTTTTAAACATTATTCTAATATTTTATAGTAATAGTTTTTTATGCTATACGATAAACCCGTTTTTTAAATATACATATAGATTTAACAATTATTTTATTCAAAATTAATTTTTTTTTTTTTTTTTAATAAAATTTTATTAATAAAATTTTGATAAATAAAATTATTATTTATTAATATTCTAATCCTGATATTTTAGTCATAAAAGGAAAATAATATTTAAAATATAATATAATATTTATTAATTTAATGGTACTATTTTATGTTATGCGCAAAGAAGATAATAAAATAAGATAATCCTTCATAGGTCTTGTTGATTTCTTAGATACAAAAATGATTTGGCAAATTTCTCGTCAGTTTGTTGTTTGATTGTGTACGATCAAGGGGTGCCGATCTGTATCACTAAACATGTAGAGTCAATGATTTTGTACAGGATCTTCGACCTCCTCCACCGACTCCTGAAAACCGACTGTCCTGTTTTCTGATACGACATTATCACAGGATTTTTTGTAAATGTCTCTAGAGAGGACTTTTTGCAATCTTCTTAACATTTTGATAGGCAGCAGTCCGATGTTCCAGTTGGTAATCCTCAAAGCCCTACTGCTCAACAAGTTCAGTGGCTTCCACCAAGGCAAAACTTCATTAAGATCAATGTGGACGCAGCATTAAAGGACCTGTTCTCTTCCTATGCAGTGGTGGCTACCGATCACAATGGAATGACTGTTTGTGGGGTGGCTCCATTCTACGGCAAAACAACCCGCTGGTGGCAAAGGCACATGGAGTCTTTCTTGCTCTTCAGCTGGCTCAGAGGAAAGGATACTATCAAATTATTGAGGGTGATTGCGAACGTATTATCGAAACCCTTAATGGTCGGAATTCTGTCATTTGGTGGAGGATTCTAAGAGCAATAGAAAGCACCCAACTTATATGCTGCTCTCTCTCAAATGTAGAATTTTCTTTTGTTCGGCGTGGATTTATCGCATAATATGCTCCACAGCATAATGTCCACCAGTGGTGGACAGCTTCTCAAGTTTCGTCTATTCTTTCTGATACTACAACTTTTGTAGTTGTGCAACTTCTTTTTCTTTTTGTTCCATTTCCGAAGAGGATAAGAAAAAAAATTGGTGGCCCACAGAAGAGGATCGGCGTTGATCTCATTCCGGAGGCTAGTCAAACAGTCAACACTATTATATGGGTGCGGCAAACATGAATGTTTTCCATTGAAGCACCCATTATGGAGGTGGCAAACTGGCAAACCGGCCTGGCTGCCACTTAGCCAGGCCTAGTCAAGTTTTTACCGAGCGGTCGAGTCTCGACCGCTCGGTCTAGTTTACACCGTTAGGTGTTTACTTCACCGCTAGCGGCTTTCATAAGACCGACTGGTCTAGTTTACACCGTTGAATAGAATCTGATCCAACGGCCATAAATCTCCCCCCTATAAATACCACATTCCTCTACCATTTTAACTCACACCTTCTCTTCTCTACTCTTCACATTTGTTAATCTAAAACAAATTTCCTCATCTAACTCTTTCATTCACTCGTATTGTATGATTTCTTTAATATTTATCAATCTACTACTCAATCTAAACAACAAAAGAAGAAGATTAGGGGTCCAAAATTTACTGTAGCCGAAGATGAAAGCATTTCCAGAAACTATGTGTTCTTTACACAAGATAGTATCGATGGTGCCAATCAACAATCTACCAAGTTGTGGGATAACATATTTGCTGACTTTCGTTCAAGAAACTATGAACATCAACGAGCGTGATGCAAATGGATTGTCCGGTCGCTTTGTTACAATCAACGCCCAAGTTGCCTTGTATGTCGCTGCTATAATGCAAGTTGCTCGTGGTCGAGAGAGCGGTCTTGTCGATGTTGATGTCGTACGAAAGTGCCGAACTGATTGGCACCATAAACATGGGACAAAGTTTGCTTATGAAAGTTGTTATCATATTTTGAAAGTGTTGTCTGAATATAATCCAGAAGTGTTAGCAAACATGCAGAATGTACCTGCAAGTTCACCATACACTTCTTCACCTTCAACGCCAGCTTCACAACCATCTAAATCATCTCATCCCCCTTCAGATAATCCACTTTCTTTATCAGAAACCACCAGAAACAACAATTCCAACTTGAATGTCTATACTACAATTAAGAGAAAATTATTAGGAAGAAATCATGCAAGAGCAGCGAGAAAAGCTGCCCAAGAAGGAGAAGCAAGTGAAGGAGGTAGTAGTACTATGGAAACTTTGATAGAGCATCAGAAGACCGTCGAAAAACAAAGAGTTGTAGACCACAAGTTCTTGAATAGGGAGATGAAAAAACATCGACTAACTCAAGAAAAATTTGTTTCAGACTATGACAAGAATAAGATTCTAGATGGAAACACCGAAAAAATGAATCCCAGACAATTGATGGTATGGGAGATGAAGATGGACAGGTTAACAGAGGAATTGGAAGAAAAAAGAAACAAAGGAAAAATGAAAAAACAATTTGGGGTTCAAGTTAAAGATGAGGATGATGAAGACGACGATGAAGTAGTGCCACTTAATTAATTAATGTATCAACTTTAATTTTAATGAATATGTAGTGGTTTGGTTATGGTGAATGAAATTGTTCTGGTTTTTTCATTACATTAAAACTTAAACTATTTTTTTTCATTACATTAAAACTTAAAATTGACAACATCCATGAAAACATTATTAAGCCTAACATCCCATACGAGTTATTAAAAACTCCTTAAGAATTTGGTAATGCGCTTCGTATTCGAAATCTTTTCGTTTCCATCTTCGCCACTCGTCTCGAGTTCATATTCCCAATTCAACATTGGTCTCACCTCTAAGACGGTATCTAGTGACAATCCTTTTCATAGCTATAAAATCCACAAGCTCTTTTTTGACCATGAATTGGCAAAACAAAGCAGCACGATCCCGGTTATGAGTATTACCTTTCTCTGTGCAGAAGGCATCATGAATTTTACCCAAATAACTCATACTAGGTAAATCGTTCATCCGTTGTTCTTCACCTCTCTTCGGGTAGTATATTACATAGTTTCTACAAAGAGATAAATCTTCATCTTCAGTGAATCTAGGATCATCCATTTAGATAAGTTTTTGTAGAGAAGTGATCGATGTGTGAGTTTGAAACGGATGAAGTGAAGGATTTATAAGGAATGCTAGCGATGAAGTGAAGGATTTATAAGGAATGCAGGCGGTTGAGTCTAGTCCGCTACTTTTAATGACCGTTAAAAAATTTAAACTTAAAACAGCTACAAAACAAAATTATTGAACAACAAATGAAACTTAAACAATTAAACAATTTTAAAAAATAAAAACAAATAACAAATAAAGCAATAATAAAAAAACAAAAACAAATGAAACAACACTACTCAATTCGTGCCCCATCTCTTTCAAACTCAGCCCACAAATTCGCTCTGAGATCTTCCCTTAACCTGTTATACAGAGTTCTGTTCTCAATATGACTGGTCATTTGCGCATAGTTCCTTGCAGGTAATCCCCTTGCTAGTATAATCTCAGGCCTTAAGTCTTCATCTTGATAGTTAGTCCAATTCTTATTACGACGAGTCTCCTGGATAACCATGTTATGCATAATGATGCAAGTCAGCATAGTCTTATGCATTTCAAGAGCACTTAGACCAAGATAAAGCCCAAAAATGATTGCGAACTTCCGCTTCAGAATTCTAAAAGCCCGTTCCACATCCTTTCTACTATTCATTTTTTTACTATTGAAATACGAGTATGAACGACCCATTTCACCGGAAGGTGGCTGACGGTAACATTGAACTAAAGTTGACCATTTTGTATAAATTCCATCTGCAAGATAATAACCATGAGTGTAGTGATTCCCGTTGATAGCAAAATTTACCTGAGGAGAAATTCCATATTTTAAATCTTCAAACAAAGGCGATTTGTGTAAAACATTTATATCGTTTTGAGATCCCAGGAGACCAAAAAAAGCGTTCCATATCCAATAATCATAAGAAGCAGCAGCCTCAAGGATCACCGTTGGTTTTGCGTAGTGACCCTTATACTGACCGGTCCAATAGGTAGGGCATCCGGTCCATACCCAATGCATGCAGTCAAGACTACCCAGCATTCCGGGAAATCCCCTTTCCTGATTTTGCTTCAATATTTCTCTAACATCTGCATCAGTTGGTTTTCGTAAATAGGTAGGACCAAAATGATTAATCATTGTTTCGCAAAACAACGCAAGATACTTGTGTGCGGTTGTTTTGCCAATGCGAAGGTACTCATCATTAGAATATGGATGTCTGTCATATCCTAAAATCCTCAAAGTCGAAGTAACCTTTTGTTCAGGGCTATGACCCCTAATATTCAGTGCATCATACTGATAATTAATTTGAGGTTCTACCTGACAAAGCTAACCAATAATCTTTAGCACCAAATGTCTGGGCATGCGGAATCGGCCTTGGAAATTTTCATCAGAGAACACACAGTCAAGAGGAAAATAATCGTGCATCAGCTTCTCGTGCCATTCATCCCGACCACGATACGTATATCTTCTTGTGAACACTTCTCTTGGCTCTGGATCTCTAGGTATTTGCCCCGATGAATCTAGCTGCATCTAGGTGTTGGTTAGTTCTTTATCTTCATCTGACTCATCATCAATTTGTTTCAAGGCCTGAACAAATATTCGTTGTTGTTCTTCAAATCGATCCATATGAATACGCACTTCTTCGTCAGAAGAATCCATATCCATTGAGTTGAAAAAAAAAATTAAACAGACGATTAAGGTACAAAAGAGTGAGTAAAGATAGAGTTAATGAGAAAATGAGGTGTGATTAAATTGAATTGAATGGGGCGAATTTATAGATAACCGTGGGGGGGAAATAGATGTTACTTCACTAAAATAAGCGACGATTACAAGACCGGATGGTGGAGACTCGACCGCTTATGTTTTCTCCCATAGTGGAGGGTTTAGTCATTTGCCATAGGAACCGGCCTTAGGCCCCTTCCTATGGGTGTGGCAAACATTCATCATTTAAGCAGCCACTATGGAGGTGGAAAACTGGCAAACCGGCCTGGCTAAGTGGCAAATTTGCCACTTATCTAGGTGTTGATAGTGGTTTTTAGCTTAGGGTTAAAATCGTAAAACCCTAGTCGGACAGTGACGTCACATAATTTGAGTAATAATGTCTCCACTGAGTGCATTTATGGAACCCTTTAATATGTCTGCTAGAAAATTACCAGGGTACCTTTTTTTTATACTAATTAGGGTTTCGATAGGCCAAACCCTAATTCCCACACCACTGTGCCAATGGCAAACCATGCCAGCCACATCTATCGCGCCAAGGCATGCCAACCATGCTAGCCGCACCACTGTGCCAATGGCAAACCATGCCAGCCACATATACCGCGCCAAGGCATGCCAACCATGCTAGCCGCACCACTGTGCCAATGGAAAACCATGCCAGCCACATCTACCGCGCCAAGGCACCCTAACCATGCTAGCCACACCATGCGCCAACGGCATGCCAAACCCTTGGCCCCACCATGCCAAGCCAACCGCACCTTGCCTTGGCCCTAACTATGCTAGCCGCACCATGCGCCAACGGCATGCCAAACCCTTAGCCCCACCATGCCAAACCGTCCATGCAAAATCGTGGCCCAACATGTACAAATGACATGCCAGCCACCTTGCCGCACCATACTGTGTTGGCCTTCCCCATGCGGCTACCAAGACAAAGGCATGCAACAATCAACGGCCATCTTTCCATCTAAGATGCAAATCTTAGCCGTCAAAGGTTGTCGAACAACGCATGGTAACCTTTGGCCCAAAACCCTAGTTTTGGCCATGCCAAACCGCACCAAGGCATGCCATGCCACATGTGCCAATGGCATTCCAACCACCTTACCGCGCCATACCGTGTTGGCCTTCCCTATGCGGCTACCAAAACGAAGGCATGCGACGATCAACGGCCACCCTTCCATCCTAGGTAAAAATCCTAGCCGTCCAAGGTTGCCAAACAACGCATGGTAACCTTTGGCCCAAAACACGCTAGCTTCCCAAAAGTTGCTAGCTTCCCAAAATATGCTAACGCACCAAACATGCCACCGTCCCTCTTGAATTCTTCCTGAGTTTTCCTTTATGGTTGTTTTCACCTCCCTAACGAGCTCAAAACCTAAATATTCTCTCGTAAGGAGATAGGAAATTCTTTTCTGTGCAGGATGGAGAGGCAGACCATCAAAATCCGAGTCCGTATGAGAATTCTACATCGATTCTAGTAAATGGCGCTAATTAGGGTTTTCAGCATACTAAACCCTAATTTAGACAAAGCCGCAAGCGTTTCCCTTCCAATCCGTACAGTGCCAGTGGCTCCACTCCATGTCAAAGCCATGCCGGCCATGCTTTCATGTCGCAGGCTACCAAACGAAGGCCTGCAACAATCAACGGCCATCTTTCCATCTAAGATGCAAATCTTAGCTATCCAAGGTCGCCAACCAACGCATGGTAACCTTTGTTCCAACGTCAAAACCCTAGTTTTGGCCACGCCTAAACCGCTCCAAGGCATGCTGACCATGCCACATGTGCCAATGGCATGCCGTGCCAGCCACCTTGCCACGCCTAACCCATACCATGTTGGCCTTCCCTTTATAGTCACCAAAACGGAGGCTCTGCAACAATCAACGACCACTTTTCATCTAAGGTGCAGATCTTAGCCGTCCAAGGTTACCAACGCATGGAAACCTTTGGCACTAGTTTGGTCGCGCCTAAACAAAGCCAAAACCCTAACTTTTGGCCACGCCTAAACTAGGCCATATTAAAGCCATACTGATCATGCAATAATCAATGGCTACATGTCCTCTTAAGATGCAAAATCTCGACCGTCGAAGGTCACCACGCAAGTCTCCCAAGCTCAACTTGCCAGACAACAGCAAACGTGCTACATGTTTTCCACAAAAACATTCGAGACATCAACGCATGTCACAAACTGGGGGATGCTCATTGGGTATTGGTTTGGCGGTTTACAGCGTGCGGCGTACTACTACGCCCATTATAAGAGAGTGTCATAAGGATGAAGCGGTTAGTAAACACATGGAGTAATGGTGAAACGCTTTCTTTTATGGAACATCAATTACAGTCGTTACCGGTTACCACCTCCTCCCATTTACTCACCCGTTTTCCATTTCTTAATGAGACCAGAGTATGTTTTCACTTCGACTTGTATAAATAGGTCTTACCTATTTTCCACCAGACAACAAGTTCAAGTTAGAAACATACATCACTCAGAAAACATTTGATAGCTTTTCATCTGTTAGCTTCCCACTTTCTGATACAAGTCGTAAAACAACTACTCTTCCAGAATCAACTATCATGGTCTCAACACTTTCTTCGCTTCCCTCCCCAAAACCAACCCTTCTCCTTCACTTTGTGACCGAAGCAAGTTTGGAACGACCATTTCTTGGTTTAGGCCGGATTTGTACAGATTGATCTCTCGAATCTAAAGTACTCCCTTGCAGTACATTGTTTAGGGTTTAAATTCGCTTCTCAACCACACACCCGAAATTACCGAAATCAACAGAAACCCAAACAATTGGCGACCACAGTGGGAGATCAATCTCTCGGTTACAATATCGATTCCCAAATTTCCGATATCACTTTTCACTTACAACTCCAACATGGTAGAACTCAGATCCGGATCAGCTGCCGAGAACACCAGCGTAGAATCTATCCCTGGTGTTAACGTTACTTCCAACAACGTCACTATATCACTTACTGACCACAGTAACACCGAAAGCACTCCTTTAGGTGTAACGCCGCCAATCACCAGGGCCAGAGCCGCTGCCGCCTCTAATGTCCCTGCATAACATGCTAATCACGGCAGTACTGAAAACGCTCCTTTGGACGTTATGCCACCAGTCACCAGGGCCAGAGCTGCCGCTACTGCCCCTAACGCTTCGTCAAGCATGGCACCTCCAACCGCCACTAAGACTCCAACTACCCCACCAACAGGACGAGAAGCTGGAGGAACCAGAGGAAGCCAACCCTATATTACCATCGCTGATTTGATGGAACGCCAGGAGGATCTCGCTAGAGCCCAGACGGATATGGTTTCGACATAGAAAAAAGTACTCGTCTTCCTCAAAACCCTGACAGAGCGGCTGCCGCCTGAGTCACGCCCTCCAGAGTCATTTAGAAATGCCTCCAATACCCCCGACGCTAGCACCTCGGCGGAACGCGTCTCCGCGGACGAGGGGATTCATGCCAGAGCCCCATTGGAAAGAAGTCAGCCGTCCAATTTTTTCACATGAAAATATCTGGAGGAACTTCTCCGGAATCGAGTCAAGAATGATGAAATAGACATGCATCAGCATCAACCTCCCTACCCATCTGAAATACAAAAAATTCCTCTTCCAAGAGGATACTCCTCTCCCCCAATTCACCATGTATGATGGCACCGAAAATGCACATGAAGATGTCTCTCGCTTCCTCGAATACCTAGGCGAACATGAATACAATCACGTTCTCCGTCTGAGGGAGTTTTCGAAATCTCTTACCGGAAGAGCGTGCACGTGGTACAATAGCATTACGCCAAACAGCATCCCCAACTGGGGTAGCATGGTTACTGCATTTTACAAGAAGTACTTCTTTGTGTCTGAGCAAGTTACCTTCTCGGACCTAGGAAGGATGTACCAACGGGACAAGAACAACCAAATGAATTTGTTAAAAGATTCAGGGTTCAAGCACTAGACTGTCATGAACCAAACGTGACCGAACAATAACTGGTGAATTCATGCATCAACGGTATGCCTCCTATTTACCGCGCCTTACTAGAGAACCTGCATTTCCAGACATTCTCCGAGCTCCATGAAGCTTCCAGGCGATCAGGAACAACAACACCAACATTATTAGAAAGAGCTAGACCAACCAGAGCCGAAGACGTGCGCGAAACTCGCGGGAATAGACGTCTCATCAACAAATAGTACAACACTGGCCCCTCTTCTGTGAGCGTAGTAAATGAGGGAGGAAAAAGTAAGGCCCCAGCTGCAGACCAGCAACCTAAGAGCGAAGCACCGGCACGATGAGCAACTCCGCCACGGAAGGCCGCCGCTAAAGCTCTCATGCGTCATCACGAAGCTGAAGGAAATACCCTGGATTTCCCGTTTCCCATTGAGGAGGTGATCGATCTCTTAGAAGCATGGATTCAAGATGATGTTATCGGGACTACCATCTCCCGTGACGCCCACCGACCGAGGCCGAAATGGCAAACCCCAAATATTGCCACTACCACAGTTTGTTCACCACCCAACCAAAGGATGGCAACAGACTGAAGCATATCTTCAAAGAAAAGATAGAAGCCGGGTAACTTCAATTAGGAAACGAGGGAGTACATCGAGACCCACTTCCGGTGAGGAATTGTGGGGTCTCTGGGGACTCCGTGCATGAGACTGTGCGATCCATGATACAACACGCATGCGAAATTCTCTACCTTTCCAAGGCACAATGTCAAGATATTTTCACAGCTCTTAATCGCGTCGTGTCAGGCAAACGGCTTTTTCCCTCCATGGAAGCCATGCCAAGAGCCCAAGCTCTCCAAGCAAGCAGAATCGAAAAGGACGATTGGGGACTGTTGACCACGTCCTATTTAAGAGGTATTAAATTCGACAACACGCTCATTGATACGGCTTCTGAATTCAACATTGTTACTTTCAAGACTCTGAAAGCTGCGGGATTTACAAAACAAGAGGCTACGCATTCTCCATCCGTAATTAAGAATCAGGGAGGGGTAGCCTTGAACGCGCATGGATACATCAACCTCGAGGTCAAGATGGGAGACGCTATAACGCATAGCTATTTATGGGTGAAAACTATTTCTGTCGGTTTTGGTAATTTGGGGTGTGTGGATGAGAAATGAGTCTAAACCTTAAACAAATGCACTACACGGGAGTGCTTGTAGATTCGAGAAATCAATCTGTAAAAATCCGGCCTAAACCAAGAAATGGTCGTTCCAGACTTGTTTCGGTAACAAAGTGAAGGAGATGGGGTTGATCTTAGGGAGGGAAGCGAAGAATGTGTTAAGATTGTGAAGGTGTTGGCTATGTATGACTTGTATCATAAATCTGAACTGGCTTGCAGGATGTAAGCTATCAGTTCCGGTATTTGAATACGATGGTATCAACACTTGCCTCTGTTGCCTGGACTTGTTCCTTGTTGTTTGAAAATAGGGAGGAGAACCTATTTATAAAAGTCATTTGAGCCTTATTCACGTCTCTCGTGGGAAGTGGAGGAAGTGGAGTGATGGAGTTGTGGAGTTGTGTGTTGGTGTTACACGACCAGTCTTGCCCACTTCTCCTGTATCTCTAACCGTCCATGACTTCCTGACACGTTCTTGTGATGGCGCGTTGCACGCCGCACGCCGTAAACCGCCAGACCAATACCCTAGTATGTATCCCCCAGTTTGTGACATGATTGATGTCTCTAGTGGATCGTGGGACCCACAGAAAGTAGCATGTAATGCTAGATTAAATAACTAAGTTATTTAGGAAGTCGATACTTGTGAAGTATCGTGTGTATTCTATGCAGGTATTGCATCATGATGTGGTAAAGTGACGGGTGGTGATCACCATGACGCGTCACTGACCAATTAACTCCTGACTAGGGTTATATAACCAAGCCGGTGAAGTTGGACGGACGAGATGATATTTGAGACACTCATCTGCGACCGTTGATGGAATTAGGTTTTTTGAAGAGATGCGCAAGCATCACTCTTTAGCTTGGTCGAATCTAAGCATGGGAGGTGTTTTGGAAAGGACCAACCGGGCGTGCGTGTAGACGGCATGCCGGTGTACACGTCCATACCTCACTATCCCATGAAGGTGCGATCTAGGCCACTCAATTTGACCAGCAAAGAGGAGCGGTTGAGATCGATTTGCAACAAAATGGTGACGCAAAAGCTGCGCATCATGCCAATTTTGGGCGCGCGTTCCAAGACGACCAAGCTTGGTCGGTCTTGGCCGATCAGTCCGGCGTGCATATGGAGAGATGGTGTATATACCTGTACTTCATTGTCCCATAGAAACGTGATCTAAGCCACTCAATTTTTCCGGTAAACTTGAGCGGTCGAGATCAGTTTGTGGCTGGGAAGTGTGACCACGCCTAGTTTGGGCGCGCGAATCAAGGTTTGCAGCCAAGTTTGGTCTTGGTCGATCGGGTGTGGAGATAGGTGGGCCCGTAGTGATCATGTTGATACTTACCGGACCTGCTTAGTCTATTCCTGGACCCTTCATTCGTGCAGGAGAAGATGGACGCTCGTGATCGCGACACAACCCTAATTAAGTTTTGTCGGCCGCGTGTCATACCCTGTTTGGGGCGTACGAATCAAGACAACCAACCATAGTTGGTCCTGACCGATCAGTTAGGTATGTATGCAGGCCCACGGTATTTGTGTTGACATGCTCTGGGCCCTTTGAATCTACATCTACACCCTCCATCTATGCTGCGAAGATGGATGGTTGAGACTGTTTTGCGATACATGTAATGTGCCGCAAACCCTAATTTAGGGTTTTTCGTCCATACTGCTTTGGCTTGGACGGTTTGGCAAGCTATGCCACCCTTTTTTTGGGGAGGCCGACCATGCGGGGTCCGCGTTGGGTCGGTGGTGAATATTCCAATACCTGATTGGGGTCATTGATTTAATCTAAGTCATCCAATCATGCTGGTGAAGTTGGATGGTCGTGATCGTTTCTGAGACTGATATGGTCATCCCGAGTTCAAATATGCTCAATCGGGCTAGTATAACACACCGAGAGTTGTAGCCTGTATGGGTATTTCGTACATGCTTCATTATTAATGCTTGGAGATTCGTGTTGCTCTGCTGAGAACAACACTCTGTCGTCATGCCGCACCGGTAATTAGTACAGGAAATACAAGGCTGGTCATGCATTAATTAATAATGCTGTAAATTCACAGGGTATATGGGATACATGCTCCAATCTGGATGAATTTTGTGTATTTAATTCACAGAATATTGGGATTGTTGCCACATGCTCTATTCTAGGTGAATTAGTAAAGTGAAGAAGTATTCATCACTTATCAATGGCTTTATATTTTGCAAGATGTTAGCGTATAATTTTGGCTTTTAAAATTGTAGCCTAAAATGAAAATACACCATCAACATTAAGTCCCCTGCCTAGCACATAATGGTTACACCATTATGGGGTAGGCATGAGATGGTGACAGTTAAAGACAAAGCTTATGAGATAAAGTTAGATGTTACCAGGAGAGACGGGTCATCCTGTCCTTGGAGCATGTCACGTTCAAGAGGAGTCCATGCGAGTGTTCCCCTAGCATGATGTCGGTCTTGCTCGCTTCGATGGATCACATTACGCTGTTTCTTTCGTGGGGCTACTGCACCGCTGATCGAACGTGGGCTTGATGTGCCTGTTTTGGTTAATCGTGGGTCCGCTACGTCTGCTTGATCGAACGTGGGACCCGATGTAAGCATGCTTGATTCGAGCATGGGAAGATGTGCATGCTTCGATCAAACGCGGGACCACCGTGTACATGTTTCAAACGTCGGCCATGTCCTGTGTCTACTTTGACCGTACGGTTGATGTACTTGCTCGAGTGTCATCTTGCTACTTCGACCAAACACCGACCCAGCTAGCTTGACTAAACACCGGACTTGATGCTTTGACCAAACACCGCCTTCTTTGTTTGCTTTGCTCGAACGTGGGACCCGATGTGAGCAAGCTTGTTTTTTTTTTTAAATGAACCTTGTGTGCTCAAATGTAAATGTGGGTCCTGTAGAAAGCGTTAAAGCAGCTTCTGGAACAGGCCCGGGAGAGCGTTGAAGTGTTAGAGCTGAAATGCCTTCTTCTGGAGAGAGAGCTTTGATAGGGGACGCCTACCGTGTCCGCTTCGACCTATCCGGGCCGGGATCAAGTGGGACCCGCCGCGTGCTGATCAACGTCGACCCTTTGTTTTGACTGAAAACCGCTCATGCTGCGTGCGCTGTTTTATTCGAATACCAGACTTGTGACTTTGATCAATACCAGAATTGAAACTTGGGCAATACCGGACTTGTGACTTGATCAATACAGGACTTGTGACTTGATCAACACCAGACTTGAAACATGAGCAATACCGGACTTGTGACTTGATTAATACCGGACTTGTGACTTGATCAACACCGGACTTGAAACTTGAGCAATACCGGACTTGTGACTTGATCAATACCGGACTTGTGACTTGATCAACACCGGACTTGAAACTTGAGCAATACCGGACTTGTGACTTGATCAATAACGGACTTGAAACTTGAGCAATACCGGACTTGAAACTTGAGCAATACCGGACTTGTGACTTGATCAATACCGTACTTGTGACTTGATCAACACCGGACTTAAAACTTAATCAATACCGGTGTTTGGACCCAATACCATCCTTGTGTACTCCAACGTGAATGTGTGTTCTGTCGTGTGTGACTACACATCTCACGCGTTTTTATACAAGTACTGACTCATGTCTTTTATTGTAGAATGAAGAAAAGAACTCCTATTGAGATGTCTTTTGGGGATAATTCTGGTGCCAAGTCAGGAGGTGTTGACAGCTTCAAAGATATCCCAAACATTGATGATGAGTTGTTCACCGTGCCCTTTCAACTATATGAAAATATCCGTTCCACAAGATAAACCTTCTCCTATCGACTTCAAGGTTTTTCATGCTCTGCTGGGCCCCCATGAAGGATGGATGAGACGTATGTTGAGCAATGAGTACATCAAAGATAACTTGACCAGAGCGCAGATTATTGATGCAACTTGAGTGTTGAAACGGCTCGAGAGGATGTTAAAGTGGTTTCTGGTGCGAATGTTGAGGTGGATCCTGGATAGAGTGTTGAAGAAGGATTCCGAGCGAACGTGGTCCCGGAGAGAGCGTTGAGGCGGCTCTTGAATAGACCATTGAAGCAGCCTTCGCTAGAGGGAGTGTTGAAGTGTTTCCCTCTTCGCCCGATTTACCCTTGCGAATTCCATGCTTCTTGACCACCATCTCTCTCATGTTGAAGAATTCCTTGACTGACGGTGAAGGAACTTCATGCTTGAGCCTCGGTCCCCAAGCGTGGTTTACATGGTTTGTTCGTAGTGGTTGTTGTCGAGCCGAGATATGGAATATCTTGGACATTGTTTCATCATTGTGGGAGTCGTGCATGTGGTACTTGAGTTGGAGTTGACGGACGCGCAGGATGTTGTATCTCGGTGGTTTTTCTCTTGTTGCTTGTGGAAATGCTTACAGAGGTCAAGGTTGTATCGCCTTGTTGGTGAGATATATGCCCCCTACAAACATTATGAGGCTCTTCATTACCGACAGGCCTGGTTCTTTCTATCAGGGCATATGTTATTGTAGATGAGCGTTCAACAGCTCCAGAGGATGACCAAAAGCGCGGATTCTCCAACATAGCATGATAGACATGTACCACTGTCTGATAAAGTGGCTCGCCCGGATCTTGTTCGACCACTTTCTGATAGAGTGACTCGCCCGAATCTTGCTCGATATGACGCGTGGACATCGTTATCTTTTTGAGGCTGCTCCCTTGAGGTATCGGCTCCAGTGGAAGATTGTCGTCATAGAGCGTTGATACGTTGCACCGGTATTCTTTAAACCAAATGGCAGTATGGTATAATAAAAATTTCCGAGAGGAGTTCGAAAAGCTATCTTACTTGCATCATGCTCGTACATCCTTATCTGGTTGTAGCCACTACATCCATCCATGGAGGAGAACATGCCGTGTTCGCTGGTTGTATCTACTAACATGTCGATGTTAAGTAGAGGAGGATCGTTTTTGGAGCAGCACATGTTCAAGTCTCTGAAGTCTATGCAACACCTAATCTATCCATTTTCCTCATGTCTGAACTACAACTGTTTAACCGACTTGGATCCAGGTATGACATGTAGATGATGGGTGACCAATTTTCATCTAAATCCGGCATTTCTTCATATCTCCAAGCGAATATGTCCTGGTACTCTTTGAGAAGTTCCACGAGCTTCGTGCGTTTATCCGTACACAAGGTTGAGCTGATGGAGATAGGCCTAGAGATTCCTCAACTATTTCAATCTCATCAGTTGTGGAGTTGGTGCCATCTTGCAGCTGTTTTGGAGCATCTAGCACTTGTTCTTGTGGTTCGTTGCTGTTGTAGCATTCTATTGGGTGGAGAGACTGAGTAATAGTCTCCCCTGCTAATTGATAATGGAAGTGTCGGTATACCGTTTTCCCTTTCTGGTCACGACTCGCCACAAAAGTTTGTTCCCTCTTCGTGTGAACGTGGGTCGTGGCTTCACAGATGGAGAAGAATGCTTCGTCAAGAAAGATGCATCGTGGGTTTTAACCCTCAATGATACAAGCCGGTCTTCTTCTTCGAATTGACGCCCACGTGGGGTGGGACGCAACGAACTTGTCTCGATTCTTTCCGCGGAGCTTCTCCCGTATGTGCCGGTTTGGTTTCCCCGGTTCGTCATTATGGTAGGCTTCCGTCTTTACCTTGCCCGGGAGAACCTTGGATGTCATGAGAGTTTTGAGAGTAATCACATTCGAAGTCGCTCCTGTGTAGATAAGGGCCGTCTTGAACTATGAATCCTTGATGCATACGGTGACATGTAGGGCACGGTCGTGACCTTCCTTTGGTTGATTGCAGCAAACGTCTCCGCGCGCTGATTCTTCTAGAGGTGTGAAAGTTCGCATAAACTTTCCACTAGAGAAACCGCTTCCCGATCCACCGGCCTCTGGTTCATAGTGAAACTATTGACTTGAGGAGGACCGTTGTGAGGATCGGCCTCAGTGTAGGAGTCTCCATGATATGACCGTTCATATCTCGATGTCGCTTCTTTGATCAAGTCCATGGAGGTCCGCGCCACCAAGTACCTTCTCCGGTGCGTTGAATGCATTCCTTTTTGCTCCCGGCTATCGCGGCTCTTGTGGCAATCGATCGCTTAATGTCTTAAGAAAAGTGAGTACCTCTTTTTGATTTGCGGCCATATCCGTTTGAGTCTTAGCAAGAACTTCCCCGCTTCTCCATCAAGTCTCGCAATGGTAATGGGGATGGTCCTCCTCTCGTCCCTCCGTCTCCTCGTCCCGATGAAGGAGTGGAAGTTGTTACTCCGGTGACTACCAGAGGTGTTACACTTGATGAGATGCCGGATTTGCGGCTGCCTGCTCGGTGATGGGAGGTGTTACACTTACTAAAACATCTCCTACTACGCCGGCACCGGTGGTAGAAGTGACGGCTCCATAAGATGTAATGACCACGGTAGCTCCACTGATAGTACATCGACACCGGGAGTGTTATCCACACTAGCTCCATCAGAATTGATTGCTGATCCAGACCTGAGTTCTACCATCTTGAAATTGATTGATGATTGAATTGGTCCTAAGATCTAGCCTTTTCGAAATTGATAAAATTGAATCGGATTTTTAAGAAATTGACTTTACAACCGAGAGATTAACCTCCCGCTGTGGTCGCCAATTGTTTATGGGTGAAAACTATTTCTCGCCGGTTTTGGTAATTTGGGGTGTGTGGATGAGAAATGAGTCTAAACCCTAAACAAATGCACTACACGGAGTGCTTGTAGATTTGAGAAATCAATCAGGCAAATCCGGCCTAAACCAAGAAATGGCCGTTCCGGACTTGTTTCGGTCACAAAGTGAAGGAGATGAGGTTGATCTTAGGGAGGGAAGCGAAGAAGGTGTTGAGATTGTGAAGGTGTTGGCTATGTATGACTTGTATCAGAAATCTGAACCGTGTTGCAGGATGTAAGCTATCAGTTCCGGTGTTTGAATACGATGGTATCAACACTTGCCTCTGTTGCCTGGACTTGTTCCTTGTTGTTTGAAAATAGGGAGGAGAACCTATTTATACAAGTCATTTGAGCCTTATTCACGTCTCTCGTGGGAAGTGGAGGAAGTGGAGTGATGGAGTAGTGGAGTTGTGTGTTGGTGTTACACGACCAGTCTTGCCCACTTCTCCCCGTATCTCTAACCGTCCATGACTTCGACACGTTCTTGTGATGGCGCGTTGCACGCCGCACGTGCAAACCGCTGACCAATACCCTAGTATGTATCCCCCAGTTTGTGACATGATTGATGTCTCGAGTGGATCGTGGGACCCACAGAAAGTAGCATGTAATGTTATATTAAATAACTAAGTTATTTAGGAAGTCGATACTTGTGAAGTATCGTGTGTATTCTATGCAGGTACTGCATCATGATGTGGTAAAGTGACGGGTGGTGATCACCATGATGCCTCAATGACCAATTAACTCCCGTCTGTGGTTATATAACCAAGCCGGTGAAGTTGGACTTGACGAGATGATCTTTGAGACACTCATCTGTGACCGTTGATGGAATTAGGGTTTTTGAAGAGGTGCGCAAGCATCACTCTTCAGCTTGGTCGAATCCAACCATGGGAGGTGTTTTGGAAAGAAACGACCGGGCATGCATGTAGACGGCATGCCGGTGTACACGTCCATACCTCACTGTCCCATGAATGTGCGATCTAGGCCACTCAATTTGACCTAAAGAGGAGCGGTTGAGATCGATTTGTAAAATGTAAATCAGGTGCCGCAAAAGCCGCGCATCATGCCAATTTTGGGTGCGCTTCCAAGACGACCAAGCTTGGCCTGCCTTGGCCGATCAGTCCAAGCGTGCATACGGTGGGATGGTGTATATACCTGTACTTCATCGTCCCATAGAAACGTTATCTAAGCCACTCAATTTGTCCGGTAAACTTGAGCGGTCGAGATCAGTTTGTGGCTGGGAAGTGTGACCACGTCTAATTTGGGCGCGTGAATCAAGGTGTGCAGCCAAGTTTGGTCTTGGCCGATCGGGTGTGGAGATAGGTGGGCCCGCAGTGATCATGTTGATTCTTACCAGACCTGCTTAGTCTATTCCTGGACCCTTCATTCGTGCAGTAGAAGATGGACGCTCGTGATCGCGACACAACCCTAATTAAGTTTTGCCGGCCGCGTGTCATACCCTGTTTGGGGTGCACGAATCAAGACAACCAACCATAGTTGGTCCTGACCGATCAGTCAGGTATGTAGGTGGGCCCACGGTGTTTGTGTTGACATGCTCTGGGCCCTTTGAATCTACATCTACACCCTCCATCTATGCCTGCGAAGATAGATGGTTGGGACTGTTTTGCGATACATGTAATGTGCCGCAAACCCTAATTTAGGGTTTTTCGTCCATTATGCTTTGGCTTGGACGGTTTGGCAAGCTATTCCACCCTTTTTTTGGGGAGGCCAACCATGCGGGGTCCGCGTTGGGTCGGTGGTGAATATTCCAATACCTGCTTGGGGTCATGGATTTAATCTAAGCCATCCAATCATGTTGGTGAAGTTGGATGGTCGTGATCGTTCTAAGACTGATATGGTCAGTCCAGGTTCAAATATGCTCAATCGGCTAGTATAACACACCGAAAGTTGTAGCCTGTATGGGTATTTCGTACATGCTTCATTATTAATGCTTGGAGATTCGTGTTGCTCTGCGAGAACAACACTGTCATTGCCCATCATGCCGCACCGGTAATTAGTACAGGAAATACAAGCTGGTCATGCATTAATTAATAATGATGTAAATTCACAGGGTATATGGGATACATGCTCCAACCTGGATGAATTTTGTGTATTTAATTCACATATTACTGGGATTGTTTCCACATGCTCTATTCTAGGTGAATTAGTAAAGTGAAGAAGTATTCATCACTTATCAATGGCTTTATCTTTTGCAAGATGTTAGCGTATAATTTTGGCTTTTACAATTTTAGCCTAAAATGAAAATCCACCATCAACAATAGCGAATTCCACATTGTCAAAGAACTGGATTACGACATGATATTGGGGCACTTGTGGGTACTCAACAACAAGGCAAAATTGGGAACATCCCCTCAACCGATGTCAACGCCAGAAAGAATCTCCAACAAACCATCCCACTTGCTTCTGCATCGACGAGTTACCGATGGAACCCAGACACCTGGAGATGACCTGTTGGCGCTAACCCGTGGATTCCAAAAGCAAGTAAGTTTGGCCGAACGATCTTCTCTACAACCACTCGTTTCTTCCCCTATTCTGTCATGGGAACTCAGCGCGATTACTGGCACGGACACTGGCAAGAGATGTGAATGGGGCGCTGGGCCATTCGAACGCTTTGCAAAGAATTTTGAAGTCGCCATCGAAACCAATGAGACCAAGATTCAAGCGGTTACACAACACCCGAACTCGTTTCAAATCGGAGATATGGTGGTCAAAGTGAACTCGTTTCAGGTTGGGAAGATGACGGTAAAGATAGTTGTTCGGACCGATTCACCCAAGGAAGAAGAAGACGAGCCATATCTAGTGGCAGATGTCCTTCTGGGAGGTTACTGCAAGCTCATCAACACAGACAAGTTGGGAGGTGTGATAGTTCACTCGCGATGGCTCAAGCTTTTCAATCCCTAAAAAAAAAACGATGTACTACCCTCTTCCATCCATTCTCCCTTTAGTATTCCCTTCAGCAATTTCTCCTTCCGCTTGATATTTGTATTTCCCAAAGACGAATGCACCGTTTGTATTCTTCTTTGGGTTTTTTTTCAAAAAACATACATTTCTTTCCGAATGAGTTTTCCAAATCTCAGAAAATATGCCAAATAAATCCCAAGTCATTGAGAAGCTATTAACCATCATATCACAACCCAAAAAAAAAAAAAAAAAACGAAACCGTGCCAGAAATACCTTATTCAATTATTCAAAACTCCAAAGGGAATAATGTAAGGACATGGAAAGTCGAACAACGTATTCTAAAGGAGATTCAGATCTTTCAAATAAGATGCTTTATTCAAAAAACGAGAAACCGCAAGCAGGATGCTAATTGGCAAAACCCTAATTTTGCCACGAATACAAAGGTAAAGATGAGTCTACAAAGCATCAGGACGACTCCGCAACAAATAGAAACAATAAAAAGGAGAAGCTAGTCATCGAAAGTCGACGCGCGAGTCGCCTCGGTCAGAACTATTTTCAGGCACTTTCCCCAGCAATCTCTCGGGCAGCAGAGGTTCCATCCGACAGCCACGTCAGCAGAAGCAACCTCAACATCCCACCCTGAAGTCTCCTCAACAGCAACAGCACCCGTCTCATTCCCGATGCGCGCCTCAACAACCGATCCAGCATATTCCACCATGACTTCCCCAATGTCGCCGATGCCAGCTTGATGTCTACTCCGAAGGGTGTTTCAGTTTCATCAAACACAACGTCTTCCTCGAAGGCCTTCTTAGCGACCTTTCGAGGAGGATTTCCCAATTCATCCGTATCAGAATCGAGAATTATGACGCCATCCTGGACGAAAAGGTTATGTGGGCTTTCCCCTAAAAGTTTCACTCGCCTTACACAGTTTTTCAACCTAGAAGCGGTCATTTCCATCCTAGAACTGGGCCGAGAAGAAGTTTTGCTGCACTGAAGCCTCTCAACACACCGGGGCGCTTCATCACCTTCACGTTCCTCCTCCATGTTCACCGAACCCAAGAAGGTCTGAATGCGCACCCGCACTTCACCTAGAAAGATAGAAGGTAGGTCTTGGATAATTCCTCTAGCTTCATGGAACAGAGATTCGATTCTATCTAATGCCTCCTCATGAGAAGAAAACTGGTTTTCACCGATTCCAAAGTTTTTCTCCGAAGAGTTAGAGGTGTGGCTGCCTCTGGAAGGTCCCATTATGCACTACAAAACCAGAGAAAGTGGGCAAGTTTTCACCCTATCTACACCGGCAACATACATAAGAAAGAAGACAAAATGGAAGCCATGAGAAAACACGAGACGATACCTGTAAATAAGATGGGCACGATTTCAGGATGAACTATACGAATGAAAAATTCAAGATCATCTCTTATGTTCAGCAGAACGATGCAATCGCTAAATGGAAAGCTTTCTACTAGCCGTGAATTAAGGCGTGACATTCGGTCTTAATTAAACCTTATTCTACCAAAGCAAGTATAAGGGAAAGTATCATGCCCGGTCGTGTGATATAATTAGGGTTTGGTGAGAAAACGTGGAAGTACGTGTTCGAGACATACTTGCCCGCGTTTTTTACTTTTCTCGCCACCAAAGACCGGGATTCGGAAGCAAAATCGGCAACATAACCTGAGAAGAAGGAGTACCGCCCCCTTTTATGGGCATAACACTCTCGGTTTTGGAAGAAAGGGAAGGATTTCCTAATTCAATCTACACAAGAAAAGAGGCAACCGAGACCACAATGACAAGCTTCACGGTATCAACAGTCCACGTCCCACACCAAACCAGCGACAACGCCATGCCAACACCCATGCCGAGTTTACGCGAACGGATCCATCCCAAACCAATACTACGCTGGAGGCTCCATTCTAGGATGCACAACACATGCGGCTCCCATTCCAAGTTGACCAACGCCGCCGCTCCATTTCAAACCGCATCACTCCTTGGCCCCATCATGTCAAACCGTCGGAGCCATGCTTTTCCGCGCCAACACCAACAACTCGCCGAGCCAGCGTCATGATGTTCCCTAACCCGGCCAAGATGATGCATGGCCAGAATAAACCGACGATTCTTATCTCACCACTTCGCAGTCTACACCATAAATGGAATCTATGCAAGGCCACCAAACACGGGATCATGAACTCTCCTTACCTCTCGAAAAAGGTTAGTCGGACTTTCCTGACCATCTTGCATGATTTACGTTTCGATTCTGTCCTTGTATGTCACCATCTTATGCTCAACAATGCCCTTGTTCCGAACTAAGCAGGGGACTTAATGTTGAGGGTGGTTTTTATCTTAGGGTTAAAATCGTAAAACCCTAGTTGGACAGTGACGTCACATAATTTGAGTAATAATGTCTCCACTGAGTGCATTTATTAAACCCTTTAATATGTCTCATGAAAATTACTGTGGTACCTTTTTTAATACTAATTAGGGTTTCAACAGTGCCAAACCCTAATTCCCACACGACTGTGCCAATGGCAAACCATGCCAGCCACATCTACTGCGCCAAGGCATGCCAACCATGCTAGCCACACCACTATGCCAATGGCAAACCATGTCAGCCACATCTACCGCACCAAGGCATGCCAACCATGCTAGCCGCACCACTGTGCCAATGGCAAACCATGCCATCCACATCTACCGCGCCAAGGCATGCCAACCATGCTAGCCGCACCCCGTGCCAATGGCAAACCATGCCACCACATCTACCGCGCCAAGGCACCCTAACCATGCTAGCCACCATGCGCTAATGGCATGCCAAACCCTTGGCCCCACCATGCCAAGCCAACCGCACCTTGCCTTGGCCCTAACCATGCTAGCCGCACCATGCGCCAACGGCATGCCAAACCCTTGGCCCCACCATGCCAAACCTTGGCCCCACATGTACCAATGACATGCCAGCCACCTTGTCGTTCCATACTGTGTTGGCCTTCCCCATGCGGCTACCAAGACAAAGGCCTGAAATAATCAATGCCATCTTTCCATCTAAGATGCAAATCTTATCCGTCAAAGGTTGCCGAACAACGCATGGTAACCTTTGTCCCAAAACCCTAGTTTTGGCCACGCCAAACCGCGCCAAGGCATGCCATGCCACATGTGTCTATGGCATGCCAACCACCTTATCGCGCCATACCGTCGAAGTCGTCAAGACGCAAGTCTCCCAAGCTCAACTTGCCAAACAACAACAAACATGCTACATGTTTTCCACAACATCAACGCATGTCACAAACTGGGGGATGCTCATTGGGTATTGGTTTGGCGGTTTACAACGTGTGGCGTACACTACGCCCGTTATAAAAGAGTGTCATAAGGATGAAGCGGTTAGTAAACACATGGAGTAATGGTGAAATGCTTTCTTTTATGGAACATCAATTCCAAAGTTACGGTTACCACCTCCTCCCATTTACTCACCCGTTTTCCATTTCTTAATGAGACCAGAGTATGTTTTCACTTCGACTTGTATAAATAGGTCTTACATGTTTTCCACCGGACAACAAGTTCAGGTCAGGAGCATACAACACTCAGAAAACATTTTCTAGCTTTCCATCTGTTAGCTTCCCACTTTCTGATAGAAGTCGTAAAACAACTACTCTTCCAGAATCAACTATTCTGGTCTCAACACTTTCTTCGCTTCCCTCCCCAAAACCAACCCTTCTCCTTCAATTTGTGACCGAAGCAAGTCTGGAATATCCATTTCTTAGTTTAGGCCGGATTTGTACAGATTGATCTCTCGAATATAAAGTACTCCCTTGCAGTACATTGTTTAGGGTTTAAATTCGTTTCTCACCCACACACCCGAAATTACCGAAATCAGCAGAAACCGTTTTCACCCTCAAACACCAGGCCAGGTAAAATTTCTAGTCTCGACCGCTCGGTCAAGTCTACACCGTTAGGAATTTACTACACCGCTGACGGCTCCTATTAGACCGGCTGTCCTAGTTTACACCGCTGAGTAGAATCTGATCCAACGGTCATAAATCTTCCACCCTATAAATACCACATTCCTCTACCATTTTAATAACTCACACCTTCTTCCTATTTGCTTAGATTTTCCAATGTCTCAAAACATGTATGTGGCTCAATTTATCGAAGATCAACATGCGGTCGAAAATCAAAGAGTTGCACTTCGAGCTAATGTGCAAAATGAATTAAGAAGAGCAAATAATTGGAGAGTTGCACAACAACGCAATTTTACCACGTTAGAAGATGAATGCATCTGCAGGAATTATGTTTTCTTCACTAATCATCCAATCGTTGATGGAGCATTACGGCTTATTCCGTTTTGGGGACGCGTTTTAATAAAATTTGAAGAGGAAATAACGAACCTCAACAATCGCAATTCGATGGTGTTGAGTGCTCGGTTCTCCATAATTTCAAAGAATGTTAATTAACAAGTATATTGGTATGATAAGGGAAGAGGCTCGAAACATGAGAAGTGGTGAAACCCTGCTGGAGATTGATCAAAGATGTCGTGCAAAGTGGCTCTGTGACAACGGAGAGAAGTTCCCATATGCCAGTTGTTATGAAATCTTAAAAGTGTTGCCCCAATTTAATCTAGCTTATCAATTCTAAGTTCTCAATTTTAAGTTATGTAGAAAACTTGAAATGAAGATTATTATTTATCAAACAAAAGTGTAATTACATTAACGATTTATACAAACCACGATTCATATTAACGACTAAACAAAACTCTCAAACTAACGATTACCACCAAATACATAATCAAAACTCTCAAACTAACGATTGCCACCAAATACATAATCCCATTTGCCTGTTGGATCTTGTGAAAACTCATTATTTGGACTCTGAGATGGTGGTTGAGTAGCATCCGGTGAGACATAACCCTGAAATGGTACCGGAGGCATTGGGGGTGCTTGAAATCGGTGAAATGCTGAACTTGTTGGGGTATAAATCACGGATTGCCTAAATGCATCAAATTGACGTGTGCACCACCAGGAGCAAGTACAAGACCTTGAGGAATGAAACCAAGAGGAGACTGGAAATCCGTCTCCAAGTTTGCTGTTGTTGGTGGTAGCTAAGTCTCTTCCATCGGAGTGTCATGACGACTTCTACGACCTCCACGACTTCCACTTGCATGACTTCCACTTGCACGACCTCCACTTGCACGACCTCTTGTATTGTCACACGGCATTTGAGAACTTGACCCCAATAGAGTCTCAGGCAATTCATAACTCAATTCATCCCTCAAGGCCTGCATCTAACTCAAGTGAAAATTGGGGAATTGATTGGTAAAATGTGCAAACTTGTTCAACTCGGTCTGATACTTTTCTTTTGTTGCATCCACATCATCGTATGGATAGCTCTGCTGCATACCTTCACTAGTAAGTGGAACTGTAATAACATCTCCACTCGGTGATAAAGTCTGGACTTCCAAAGATAATGGAGGCATATGTGACCCCATTTGAGTGCTAGGGTACGTACATGGTTCGCCCGTCCGTGGTGGGGGTTGGGAAGGAAGATCTGTAAGTGGCAAATTGCCACCATCGAAAGTCAACACTACCCAAGTTTTGTGGATGAACAACAATATTTAGCTTGCATACCTTTTGGAACCAACTGTAGTAATCATAGTCATTTTCTGGGGGATCAAATCATCAGCTTCTTCCCAAGGTCGTCCATTATTTATCATCTGTATCCAATCATCATGTGAAATAATTGAAGTAGGAAACGGGTTGATTGCTTTTACCTTTATTCCTTGTAACTAAAAAAGATGTCTTTCTCCGTAATACCAAATACCCTGACCACTAACTGGACTGTAAAGCACAAGTCGCTTAAGGCTTAACCGAAGCATGTCTTGTGCCACTGGTTGATACTAGTTCTGCACACTTGTTGCATCCTTTGCATAGCAACAACATTTTGACCATCGTTAATCTGGCCAATCCAATTATCAGCTTTGTACTTGTACACGACTGGAAAAATTAATCGTTTATCATGAAGATCAGGTTCACTAATCGTAAAGTAAGTATACCACAAATACTGAAAAAGAACATTGACGAAAATTGATGTGTTAGTACATTTCACCACCTAAAATAACATTGATAATAAATATAATAAATAGTTCTTACCTCCAATACGACCCAAAATGCATTTAAGCTATCTGTCTTCTTAATTGAGCAATCACCGAGACATATGTATAGCTCAGATAAATTGCGTAACCCCAATCATAATTTGGCGCTTTACTTAAATCTTGTAAAGATTCCGTAAAACCAACTAATGACACTGAGCTAGCATTGGGGAAAAAACTTGGCCTAACATCCATAATACAAAAATCCATTCAAGCTCGGGATAATCTTCAGCTCTGTTTATCCCTCTGGCATTGTAAAGGGACAAAAAAGCCTTCAACCCAGACACTCTTAATCCATATGAGTGTAAGTTTCTGGATTCTGGCTTTCCTCCAGTATCATTTGAGTACAAGGGGAGTAATTGTTTCCATCTTCCTTCTGATATCCACTTTAATTGGTTAAATTGTACTATTTCACCACGACTTTTTATTCCAGTCAACATATACAAATCTAACGGTGTGAACCCTAAAAACAACATGGTCATAAAATTAAAGTTTGTATGTGGAACTAAAATTTGTATCAAATTAAAATTTGTTTCTGAACTAAAAATTAAACTATTGAATGGAAGAAATAGAACTTACCACACTCAAAATCCTTGAAAAAGAACGTATTTGCAGTGTTCCACCAACTTTCACAAATAACTCGCACAATTTGAGTCCTGTGGTTTTTGCCTTTCATGAAATATAAACGCCGCCAAGGATATCTTCTCAAGGATGCTTGAACAGGTTCTGGGAGTAACTCATAAATTTCACTTAGCTCAGACTACCCACCTCTTAATTTAGGTAACAAAACTCGCTCGAGATGGTTACATAAATGCATAGATGTTACACCAGATCCAACTAGTTGCCTAACATTAGCGAACTCGTGCCCTTTTATCCCTGAACCCATACGATATCACTATCAGCAAAAGATTTTCCTTTTTCCTTCCTGTTTCTTTTCCTATGTCTTTCTTTTTTGGAACTCATTTTTAAAAAATTCTCTCTAGTCTGCTCTCTAGAGAAGGGAAGAAAGATTTTTTTTGTGAATGCAAACTGATGGGAATATGGGTATTTATAGGCGGTGAGCACCGACCGTGAACAAAGAATAGATCAACTTCCTGAAAGGGCTAATCTCGATTAGATCCTATATTATGTGATGTAAACTTCCTCTTATAAATAAATAAAAGTCTTCTTATCAAAAAAAAAAAAAGCGGTGTAATATATACCTGGCGGTCGCTACAAAACCTCTAGCGATGTAATCTCGACCGCTAGGTGGAAACTCGACCACATATTCATTTCCCCATAGTGGCGCGGGCAGTTTGCCAGGCCAATGGGTGGGTTAGTTTACCCATAGGAAGTAAATGCAAAACAGAAAATTTTAAGTTTCCGATTCCCTTTCCCAAAATACAGAAACAAACTTCGACTTTTTCACTTCCTTTGAAATTCAATCTGCATTCTTCTTCTTCTTCACTGTCATTTACGAATTCAAGATCTCTACATTCTCATCTGGTATTCATTCTTTCTTTGTGTTTATGGGTTATTCATTCTCATCTGCTTAACATTTCAAATTTGTTTGTTATTATTAAGTCAGAATCAACATATCATTTCTAGGTTAATCTGCTTCTAAACATCAGATACTAGATTAATCATTTATAAATGCTAATTATTAATCGTTTTATGATTCTCATTTGGTTGATTTTATTTCTCTTCATCGAATCTCACCTACTGATTGAGGAATATAGGGTTTATCTTTATCTTCAATTTTGAGTGAAAATTGTTGAATCGTCATCACCAATCTTTGGGCATCGAATTAGTAAACAAGAGCAACCAAAATGAATACAGAAGTGGATAGGATCAGCAATTTGCCGGATTCCATTATTCACAATATCCTGTCGCTCTTGGTGGATATCAAATTTGTGGTTCAGACTTGTGTTTTGTCTAAAAGATGGAGATATATCTGGACTTCTCTGCCTGTGCTAAAATCAGAGACATATTTCACTTTTATCAAGAAGAAGACAGCGAACATGAACTAGTTCAAGCCAAGCGCTTCTTTAAATTTGTGAACAAAGTACTGGATCTTCGTGACAATGATGCTGATATACAAAGTTTTCATCTTCGGTTGGGTACTTTTCATCCGTCTGTTAGCAAAATGCATAGATGGATTGCCACTGCTGTCAGCCATAATGTTCAAGAGCTAAAGATCGAGTGCTATGTTCAAGCTGTAATGTTCAACTACAAGGTCGAACCGGAAGATGGTTTTGAGATTCCTCCTTGCCTATTTACTTGTAAATCCTTGACAAAGATGCAGCTGCATTGGCCTGGTTATCCAGATGGTGACGACAAGATTATTCTACCTCATGAAATGAGTTTACCTCTCGCTCAAATCATTGCTTCTGATTCTTGAAGATATGGCATTTGATGATGAAAAACTAACAAATAGGTTCTTTTCAAGTTTTCCTTCTCTTGAATCGTTGATCATGGAAATGGGATCCACTGGATTTCAAACATGAATTTACACATTTTCTTTACCTAAACTTAGGTATTTTAAATTTGATAGTCACAATCGTCAAAGGGATAATGATGTCAAAGTTAATCTGCATGCTCCAAGTCTGTCAACATTCATTTTTAACAGTTACATGTCAACAAGTTTCACTCTAAAGAATCTTCCATCTCTAGCCATTGCTGATATAAAGATTCGTGTTAAATTTGAAGATAAAGATCAAGTTTCAAAAGAAATTTGTCCCCGAGAAGAAAGAAATTTATGCCCAACACATGGCGGGGCTTTTGAGAGGGATTCAAAACGTGAAAGTCTTAATGTTAGATGATTCTGTCCTCAAGGTATGGCCTCTAGCCGCATCTGGTGTTGTTTTATACTTTTCATTGTTAGCTTTATTAGAAAGCCATTTTGTTTTTACGTTTGCATTATAGTGTCTTGGGAAGGAGGTGCACAGCCAGGCGCTCCATGCTTCTACGCTTACGCATTATGCATGTGTAGGACATAAGAGTAGTGGATATTGTTTCCATGTGTTTGAAACCCATATGAGACATAATGAAGTTTTTCGATGAATGCAACTGTAAGAAATGAAAACAAAAGAGATCACGAACATATGAAAGTAGAAAAAACAGAAAAGCATAATTTACCCTTCATTAGCTCCTGAGCTCACCCTGATATTTTGGGGGTACCCCTAGGTGAGCTCCTAAGCGTACCAGCATTGACCCAGAATTGACGCATTGGTGTTGCCTAAACACGGTTTTGTAAAGCATAACACCTGCTTTGTAGAGGAGGATGCTTGATATGAATCTCTGTCCCATGTCATTGCAACTTTTGCTAGTGTAAGTCTGCAAAAAATAATAATTAGAGGCCTTCACTAATCTATGTTTCAAACCTCAAAATCCGCAAGAAATGAGCTATTATTTTGCTCTTAACCAATATTTTTACGCCTTCGATGCCTTTGCTTGTAACTGGAAGGTAAGGATGCTTATGTATTATGTATCTTTATAAGGCATTGGTGACGAATGAATGCGATTTTCTATCTGTTGATGCATAAAGCTAGGTGTTTGCACCACACATCAGTCACCTTAATCGGATGCATATTTTCTTATTGTATTTAACAAATTGTTATTATTGTGAGTCTGTGATTCTTGCAGTGTAACTATACTCTGAATGACATTTCTCTTATTCTCTTTTTTATTCACCAAAGGCTTTAGGTGGAGCTCCTGATATATTAAACACTCAACTGCCTGAATTTCATAATTTGCAACATTTGAAACTCCAGACCTACCTTCCGAGGGACTGCCTCGTTCAATATTCTATATTCTAAAGAATTCTCCTAACATAGAATCTGTATCCTTGCAGGTACAGGTTTTAACTAAATTCATTGTTATTACTTTTATTTATCATGTCACTTACAGTAACTCATTTTAAGTCAAGATTAGTGTCCTTATAACATTTGGTAATGCTCAATATCCAGCTAAATGGTCGCTTCAATCCTCCACTATATCCATATGTTGATGAGGTATTCATCAAGCATTCATATGAAGTTTTCATGATTATCAAACCCCAAATCTATGAAGTTTGTTTAGTTCTAATATCATATCTGTTTATTATTATCTAGGTAAAATTTAATCCAGAGAACATAGGGGACTACTGGGATGCAGGGTTGTCTTTGTCTTGCACGATAGGTCACCTAAAGTTTGTCGAGATTAATGGTCTTAGCGGAAGTGTTAATGAACTGAAGTTTTTAGAGATTCTGTTGAAGCATGGCACGGTCTTGGAAAGAGTGATACTCACCAGTAATTCAACTAATCAAGACTCACAAAGGAAGAAACGGATGATGAAATTCAGTGAGATGCTGCTTAAATTTCCTACCGCCTCTAAGAAAATCCTTTTCTTGTTGAATTCCTGAGTAAGTTCATATTGTGACATCAATTTGATACATCTCTTTCTGTGCGCATTCTAATTAAATGTCGACGAAAGATTGCTTCATTTTTATCGGGAGTTAATAGATAAGGAATAATAGATGGAACCTCATTTCTTTTTTCTGTTGCACTATATTTTTTTGCCTCAACAAGCTCATTGATGACTTTATATACATATCCCTAATATAGTAATATTCCAATCACTCTTTTCAGGTGCTTGAGAATGGTTTATCAATTTGCACAACTGTGGGATCGAATCTCTTCAACAACAGGTTGGGCCCAGAAAGCTGCTTTTTCAAAATTCTTCATTTTGAAATCTGATACAAAGTCCTTACCATCTCCTGTTACTTACAGTTTGCCAAAGTACATCAGTGTTGTTTTTTATTTTATTTTTCTTTGAAGAGGACGAGAATTATGTTAGTTCTAGATGCAAATTTCATAGTTTTAGTTGTCATTTGGCGTATATTGGCTTTTGCATCAATCTTTCTTTGTTTATTTCGATTCATAGAATATGATTGGCAGAACTCAATTTTATTAAAAAACAGTTTGACACCCACCTGATAGAGCTAATGATTGGGCAAAATGTACGATCAAGGTCTACTGATTTTTCAATATCAACAAATCATGTAGAAACACTGAATTTGTACAGGATCTTGATTATCCTCCCTGACCCTGTAAACTTACTGTCTTGTTTTTGATGTTATACTATTATAGTTAATTTGGAAATATTTTTTCATGTTTCTTTGTAAGAAACTTTTTTTTTTTTCTTGCATAGGTTATTTGTTTTCTATTTATAAAAATTGAGCACAGTCAATAATGTTTCGAAACCAAAGTAACCAGGGGGCCGAGCCAGCCCATTGCAAGGGAGTACACTTGGGCACCGCCCGCCCTGGCTCAAAAGCCCATTTCAAGCCTAATTAGGATTTTTTTTTTTATTTAAGCCTATTTTTATATTTTTGCATCCCTGAAAAAGTTTTTTTGCACCTCCGCCCCTGAAAGTAACCCTCCTAATCATCACCATTGCAGCTTTGGTTTAGGACGTTGATATTTGTAACAGTGGTACGAATAAGACAACATTCACAGTAAAAGTGTGCGATGTGCCATCAATGAATTATGTCCTTTCGCATAGTTTTTTTAATTAACTTCACATTCACACGCTACCTTTAATAAAATAATAAATTACACGC
>JAJJWW010005609.1:0-18024 GCA_023531295.1 Papaver armeniacum | reverse complement strand
AAAATGTGTCTATCAGATAACCACAACGATGCCCCTCGAAAACCCCACACTGTCGGATAACCGCAATGGCTAATTGGGGACAACATTGGAGGAGGGACGGGTCATTACAAATGGTATCAGAGCCGACAAAGGTTCACCAGCTGAGGGTGGGAAGGTACGCTCGATGGGGTTGCTCCAGGTGCTTGTCTCATGAGGGGCAGGGAACGTCGGAGATTTAGGCTTGTACATATATATTCCGGAGTCTAGGACGACTCCAGTTTAAGGTGGTGGTATTGTAATATCATGATTTCAGCAGTGGGTGGCCGAACGAAATATAGGTAATGGTTTGTCCTTTTATAACACCGAGGCCTTTTCAGCACAATTGACTCCAAAGTTGGCAGAATATTTTGTAGTTAAGCGTACTCGGCCGGGAGTAATCCAGGGATGGGTGACCATCCTGGAAGTTGCTGTTGGATAACCGCAGCGATGCCCGTCGAAAATCCCACACTGCCGGCTGACCGCAGTGGCTAAGTGGGGACAATATCGGTGGATGGTCGGGTCATTAAATAATCTATTCTAATACAAGAACAACTAGAATAAATCTAAAGATATGTTGTAAAAATTCTTAAGGAATTTATGAGACATATTATATGAAGTTTTCTTTCTAATTTTTTAGAATAAAATTTATCAAATCTAGGGCTTACAATCCTTGAATAACCTTAAATCAGAAGAGAAAGACCTTCGAATAGACAATGATTATTGAATTAACGCAGCTATAAGTTGCGTAACTATCTAAGCAGATTATTACCAACGTGTGATTTTTGATCCTAAGCAAAGTCTTATTGTCTTACTCTTGTTCTTGAATAACACAAGTAGTGAACCCGACGTGGTAAGAAAAAAAAAAATTATTTCATTTTCATAAATTTGCTAGTTTTTGAAATATTTTAATTAAATTATTTTTTTCATATTGCGAACTGCACAAACATAAATATCGGGAGAGTGTTAAAGATCCCATAAAAGTGGATTCAAATATGAAAGTTGTTTCACTACTGAGCGTGCTTAACTGATTTAACTCATACGTGTAGGAAGGTAAACAAGTCCCAACAACATCACCATATCATCCTACTTCACAGGAATTTCAGAATGGCACACCAATTACCAAAAACAACTTCAACCCCACCTAATAATAAATCTCCAAGTAGTCAGGAACATCACAAGTCTAATCTACAAGTTCATAACAGTACCAAAAAAAGAAGATGAACGGGGGGAAAGCTGCAAAAGTAGGAAGAGATTAATCCCAAAAAGCAGCGCATGATTCAATAACTGAGTTTAGTTAAGCCAAGTATATGGAGAACGACCATCAGGCAGAACTATCTAGATTAGCAAAGGAGGGCGGTAATAAGGAAACTTCGAAAAATTCGAATTCACTAGAATGATTTTAACAAGGAAAAAATTCCTTCCATGAACACTTCAATAATGAATCTGTGACAATGATTGTTACAAGAACCAGAAGCTGATAAGGTGGAACAACAATTAAATGAACAACAAACCCTTAAACCTGCCCAGTATGAGGATGTCGATGCCTTTGAAGAAGAAGAAGAATACCATCTTGATTAGTGGTTAGTTTTAAATTAAATGTAATGGTTAGTTTCAATTTAAAATGTACCAGTTTAGTTTTATGGAAGGTACCTAACTCAGCTGGTCATCCCCGTTCCCAAAAGTTTCATGCGTTCCAGGAGGTCCCAGGTTCGAGCCCCCAATGGCGTAATATTGCATAAATTAACATGGGATGTAGAGTAAGTTTTCCCCCCTTGTGACACAATCTCAGCCCCCCAATCCGCTTCGACTCCCTTGGCTAGGTTACCCATGAGGCTCGCTAGTAGGCTAGCAAGCAACCTGTTCAATTAATGCAGTAGTATGTTATTGGAGCTTACCTTGTTAGGCTTCCAACTAGTTAATGTAATACTCTTATCCAATAATAAAAAAATAATAATTTAAATATAATAAGTTAATGTGATCCTTGTACAAAATTAAATGTATTGGCTTTTAACTTATCACTTAATTTATATAGTCCCATTTCATTAAATCTTCTTTTAAATTACATTAAAACATGATAACATTTAATCTAACTTATCACTTAATTGGATTTGTTTTGACCAGCGAGCATAGATGAAAAGACGAGGGTACCCAAATATACCTCAATCTAAAAAAATTCCACCTATAAGTCCTTTCTTCGAAAGTGATTGTCTATGGACTGAGTCGAGACAATACAACTAATCGGTTCACACTTCGTGTGATCGTGTATGGATACGAGATCGATACAATACAACAACGAAGTATGTTTACTTGATAAGAGGTTCAGACTTAACCAAACACAATAGGATTACTATCAAGTAAATAGGAATTAACGTTTGTGTAATTTACTTTAAATTATAATAACAACAATTATAATTGCGGAAAATAAAAGAAAATGACACGGCAAGATTTTGTTAACGAGGAAACCGCAAATGCAGAAAAACCCTAGGACTTTGTCCAGAATTGAATACTCTCAGGATTAAGCCGCCATACAAAATCAAACCAACTTCTTATAGTTGAGACCAAGCAACTAAACCTATAGTTCACCTAGTTCCGTTTGTATTCCCACGCCTCCAACTTATAATAAGTCACGTACTTGGAACAATTCCTTTGGTTCGTATTCCAAACAACAAAGGAACAACAAATCTGTTTGGTATCAACTCTTTTCAACCAAGTGATATGAGTTCGACAAAAGGCTCTTCCGTTTATCCCAATAAACTCCTTTGTCAGGTTCTTAGATCTATCTTATAAACAACTACCAAAGTAATTGTTAATATTTTGCAATCAATACTTTTAATCACAAAGAAACGTATTGTTGCCGATCTACACAACTAATCAATCCAATCTATCACAAGGATAAACCGATTATAGTTGGATCCTCTTTAACCGAAACAAGTATTGTGCACACCAAAGATTATGAACCCAAATCAGAAATCTTCTTTGACTTCTTTGTCTTCAAATCTTCTTAGATCTTCAATAAACACCTGCTGTTGATGGTGGTTTTTAGCTTAGGGATAAAATCGTAAAACCGTACATCTGGCATGACGTCACTATGACCAAACATTTCAAGATTGGTAGAGTGAAAACTAATCATTTGAAGATCATGAAAGTCTCTATAAGATGCCCAGCAAACAACATGAAAAATAATTTCCTTTCGAGCAACAAAGGATAAATCCTTCAGGAGTTCTTTTCTTCCTATCAGTTCAAGAACTCCTTCACATAAGCTTGTAGCCCTTAATTCAGTAAGAGAGGGCATGATCTGATATGAGCACAAATCAGAACAGATTTCGAATCTTCCTTTATTAGAGGAATCCAAAACACTTTCCACTTCCTGGATACAGTATTCTCCCACAAATTCGCTGTATGACCTTTTATTCTCAGTGAAAAGGATTATATGAATTTTTCTAGTTAATAGATCATGAAATTTACAAGAGTATATTAAATTAGATATAACATTCTTTAGATCTTTCATTGTTGAAAACCAAGAAGAATTCGAATGAGAATTGGGTTCTTATAAGATTTTAACCACTTATAAAAAGAAACCTTTATATATAAAGATTTTCGTAATCTTTCTCAAAAGGAAATAACTGGAATTACCCATTTTAAACAAATTTCTATAACACAGGAGTGCTTGGGTACAGAGAATTTGTTCTTATGCAACATTGCATCATTTTTGACTGTTCTTCCTCTTCCATCTCTTGAGATATGATATGTCATCATAATCTAAGAATGGTTCAGAGACTGATCCTTTTAAAGGATTAGAGACAAATCTTGCCCGTTTGAAATCATTTTTTTTTATCCCCCTTTTTAAATGATTTTGGTATATACTGGGTAGACCAGGAATTAGCATAATAGTCCTTTGCTCTGTTTGATAAGAGGCGAGGATCAAAGTTTATTTTTCCTAATTCCTTTGAAACAAATCGAAGAGCATTTTGCATTTTACGAATCTTGCACATCTTCTGAACATGATTTTACTACCACAAGAATAACAACATTTAATATTATGAGAGTTGTAGTGTTTGTAGTTACCTGTTTGTGCAGGGATGTTGAATGCTCCTTTATCTTTGTTTACTCTTCTTAGCTTCAATCCTTCTTATTCTTCATCACTTTTCTTCTTCTGGAATGATTGATCATCAACTGTTTGTTTTTCCCTACAATATTCTTTACAGTTGCGTTGAGCATTTTCTTTTGGAGAATTCTCTGTTTGAGTACACACTGATTTCACAAACTTAGTTTCATTGTTAGGAACTACAATATTATTTCCTTCATATCCTAAACCTCGTGTGTCTTTATGGCTTCTTCCTGACTCCAATAAAGAGGATAAGTTGTTTGAACTCGCATTCATTTTTCTCATTATTCATCTTTTAATGAATTATTTTCATCAAGAGTAGAGTTAAGAGTTTCCTCTAAACAATTTATGTTGAAAAGAAGAACTTTTTCTTTTTCCTTGAAGCACTCTTGTCGGGAGTTCAATTTTACTTTAGAGTTATCAAGCTCCTTTTCCAGAAGACAAATCTTTTCTTGAGATCTTTCCAGATTTTTTTTACAAGTTTCTACATGATGATGTTCAGTATTCATCCTTTTTTCGTAGTCACAAACTTGTTGTGTGAATTATTATTTTAGTAATTTATGCTCTTCATAGAGATTTTCAAACTTTAATGTTAAATCTCGTTCTCTTTCAAGTGTTGAAAGAAGTTCATTAGAGAAGAAAAGAAATTGTTGGCTCAATTCCTTTAGTTCAGAAGTTTTCACACTTGACATTTCATTAGAGATCTCAAGAATAGAACTCAAAAATATCTCATTAGAGATCTCATCAATTGAGCATTCTGAGATTGAGGAACGATCTCCTTTTGAGCACATATCTTGTGGTACGTTAATTGAGCCTTTCTTTAGTTTTCGCTCTCGCTTAACTTTACCTTGGCCCATAGCTTATAGGTTGATCGCACCAAACACAGATTGTTAGATCTTTTCGTGTTTGCCTGCTCTGATACCAATTGAAAAGACGAGGGTACCCAAATATACCTTAATCTAAAACTTTTCCACCTATAAGTGTCTATGGACTGAGTCGAGACAATACAACTAATCGGTTCACACTTCGTGTGATCGTCTATGGATACGAGATCGAGACAATACAACAACGAAGTATGTTTACTTGATAAGAGGTTCAGACTTAACCAAACACAATAGGATTAATATCTAGTAAATAGGAATTAACGTTTGTGTAATTTACTTTAAATTATAATAACAACAATTATAATTGCGGAAAATAAAAGTAAATGACACAACAAGATTTTGTTAACGAGGAAACCGCAAATGCAGAAAAACCCCGGGACCTTGTCCAGAATTGAATACTCTCAGAATTAAGCCGCTATACAAAATCAAACCAACTTCGTATAGTTGAGACCAAGCAACTAAACCTATAGTTCACCTAGTTCCGTCTGTATTCCCACGCCTCCAACATATAATAAGTCATGTACTTGGAACAATTCATTTGGTTCGTATTCCAATCAGTAAAGGAACAACAAATTTGTTTGGTATCAAATCTTTTCAACCAAGCGATGTGAGTTCGACAAAAGGCTTTTCCGTTTATCCCAATAAACTCCTTTGTCAGGTTCTTAGATCTATCTTATAAACAACTACCAAAGTAATTGTTAAGATTTTGCAATCAATACTTTTAATCACAAAGAAATGTATTGATGCCGATCTACACAACTAATCAATCCAATCTATCACAAGGATAATCCGATTATAGTTGGATCCTCTTAAACCGAAACAAGTATTGTGCACACCAAAGATTATGAACCCAAATCAGAAATCTTCAAAGTCTTCTTTGTCTTCAAATCTTCTTAGATCTTCAATAAACACCTGCACACAATCAACTTGAATCTCTTGTGATCAATCACGCACAGAACGAAGTCTGTTAACAATGGATTATCACAAGACGTCTTTAGATCTACAAACAGTCTAAAGATCCCCATCGAAACTTCGATCTAGTTTGAGTGAATCTTATATCAGAAGAGAAGATTCTCAAGCATAAACAAACTAGGTGCAATCAAAAACCGTTAGTCAATCAAATCAATCGAAAACTAATAATAAACCGCAATTATCTAGTTTCCCACCAACGGTACTAATAGAGCTTCTCAATCCCAAAGAAGTTTTTAAACTGAGCGGCCGTAAGAGATTTCGCCTAATTAGGTTACTTTCCTCCCCGAATAGGTGGCTCCACCAGTAACAACACAACTAGGTAGTTTTGCTGGCTCTGAGGATTAGTTTGCTATAAATGCAAACTTTGATATTTATAGACAAGGAAGTTTGGACACCAAGGAATTTCCAAAACCAAAAATATTCTCAAGATATGCAATATATTCCAGATTCGGTTTCCATAATTCCTGGAAATGCTTTGTCCAAACATTGACCGAAAATCTCTTCGAAAATCTCCAATTAGTAAATGCACATTACTAATTTTTATTTTCCAAAAATAAAATTATAAACCTTAATTAAAATATTCTCAACTTATTTTTCGATCCGAGAGTTTTTCCTTTAGTTATTAAGAAATATCTTTGAACAATAAAAGATAAGCGTTACTGCACATGTTCAAAGAATGTCGACATCATTACTTTGTAAGTTATCCTTCATACTTACAATCTTGAAACCGATTTTCCACACTTCCAAACAAGTTTAGAATTGGTTCATCTGACTTTCAAGAACTATGTGATTGATCAAGAACACTCAATCACCAATCATGGGTTTCACGGTTCTACCAAAACAAGTTTCGGTTCTACCTCCATGTGAGTACTGGATTAGTCACACTAGCTTTCCAAAATTCGGTTGACTAGGATCGGTTCCCCACATATATATGGTATCTAACTTGTATTTGTTGCACATGTCCATAGGATCGATTCCCAATGTCTAAAAACATGTTGCACATGTTTATAGGATCGGTTCCCAATATCTAGAAACTTGTTGCACCTCATACTAGGATCGATTCCCCTCTTGTGATAGGTTGCACCTATTCATAAGATCGGTTCCCCTTTGCCTAGAGTTGGTCATACCAATAACACTAAATCGATCATACCATCTCAGGTGATTACTTAAGATCGGTTTCACTAATAAAAGTTATACCAATACAAAAGTCAGGTCTTTGTGAATAGTTTTACCAATAACATAAACAAGTCATGAGTGGTTATACTAATCACACATATTGGTAGTTCAAAAGATATGCAATGAATAAAAATACCAATAAGACTAGCGATTTCCCTTTCGATTCACAAAACAAGTTTATGAATTTACTTCCTTTAAACGAATGTAAAACATTGTTTCCTAGGACGAAATCTTCACCTCATACCCATACATAATCACAATAGAATTCATACGATTATGTCGATGTCTTATATACAAAGTTTAATGGTTAAGCAATAAACCTCGTATTGTATTCCTTAATACTACGTCTAACTAGAGTATAATCATTCATGCTTCGCAGTTATGTTTTCAATATGCACGACTTGAAAGATACGTTAGGGAATGAAACAGTTCAAGTCAAATATCACTAACCTCAAGTGGAAGGATAATGTTGTCGTTGTGGCTCCTTACTTCTTCACTTCTTCAAGTCTTCGTAATACTTGTAATGTCTCATATCCTAATACTTTCAAGCTAACCTATACGAAGTTGACTCTAGTACATAATCAAGCGACTCTTTAAATGAGTTTTGATTCACTAAAATATGACAACCAAACTTGACATACCAACGCTTGGTGGGTTGAACCGAGCTATGCTCTAACAATATATTATTTTTTTAGCTTAAATGTACACAATCATATGCTCCCTTAATTGTCCATAAAGGCCCTGGTTTTGAATTTGTCAGTTGCAAGCCTATATTATCTTGAAGGAAGGACATGAAACACTTCAAGATTAGGCCTTAAATCTTCTTATTCATCACTAGTCTAGGTAGGATCAGGCCAAGTTTCCTCAATGACCATGTTATGCATGCAGAATTATGCAAGTGAGCATCATTTTGTTTAATTCTTGAAGATTGGAAAAACAACACGACCCAAAAACAATGACGAACTTATTTTTAAAAATTCAAAATGCGCGTTCATCATCCTTCCTCAAATTTTTTATGTGTTAAAATATTTATTATCCTTTGTAGTCGAACTGATTTTAAGTTGAACTAAAGTAGACAATTATGGATATATCCCGTCTGCCAGATAATACCCCTAAGTGTAGTTATGACTGTTGATGGTTGTTAAAGCACGTCTTGGTCGAATTCGCAAGTTTTTCTGTCTCAACTATTTCTAGTCTACTTAAATAAAGTCTCGGACTATGTTAAATTATGGTATTTGAGTATCAAACTGAAGATCAAACGAAGACATTTGGAGAACTTAATTAACAAAAGACTGAACTACTCTATTTACTCACAAGTATTACTATTCCATCTATATGAGACTATGTCATATGACTTCTAGCAGATATTGCAAAGAAGAATCTTCGAGTCAAGCTTGTCTTGTTAAGCATCTTGAAATATGATTCAAGAAATAGTTGTACATATACTTGACAAACTTAGTTAAGAATAATTTATTGTTCATGAACTATTTTGATTCAAGTCAATTATTTGAAAATTGCCCAAGCAGTGGTGTTCATCATCTATGGTAATTGGGAAAGTTTCACATCAGTTAAAGAGAGTTTTCAGAACTACTAAAATTCTGGACACAAGAAGGTACAATAACCATCCTCATCTGAGTTTCGGAAGAGGGGTAGGTACGCGTAGGGATGCACATGGTTCGGTTCGGTACGGTTGTTGACAGAAAAACAACCGAAACCGAAGTACTCGGTTTTCCAATATTGGAAACCGATGAAACCATTTAAGCTATTCGGTTTTAAACCTCCCGGTTTCGGTACAAAACTGGTCGGTTTTTGGTTAACCGGCAAAAGTCACAGATGAGTTACAAATACACATGTCAATTTTTAAAATATCAAATACAACAGAACTGCTTGATCAAATAATATTCAGGACAACAACTTTCATCCATCCATTATTTAAGTTCGCAAAAAGTCATGCCTTGCAAGATTGGAATTCAAAACAAAACAGCAGGAGAAGGTTTCCAACAATCACGGTTTGCTGAGGTGGTGTTAGCAACTGTTGCAGATTTCCATACAAAGCTAGCCACATTCTTGTGGTGGTTTACAATAACCAGACTGCAAATCAAAAAGGAATCCATGAAAAAAAATCGTATTAAAAGTAAGAATTTAGGTTACAATATGTGTACCAAATACACGAATTTTAATACACAAGTACTAAACTCAAAGATGTTTTCATCTACATGCTACCTAAGGTCACAATCCTAAATCTATTTCAAGTTGTATCATGAATAGGTAGTTTACCCGATGTAACATAGCACATAAATCTCACCTTGATGGTATCAACGTGACTCCATCCAACCTCGGATGATAGTATTCCCAACAAGAAGTACTAGTGTCCAGATTGAAGTCTCAAAACCCTTGATTAGAAACTAAAAAAAATCAGATTAACACCCAAAACGCATCAAACAATTCACCACTTAAACTTTTAAATAACTTTCATTTCTTCCCATTAACTTCCTCCAACAAATCGAATCAAACAACTTTACCAACAATCCAGTAATAATTAAACAAATTAACTTAACAATCAGACAAAAGAAACAAAACCCATAGTGTAAAATACAGTTTTACACCCAAGCATGTTCATCTTTCTTGTTATTTCACACTTATGAGTGATTTCAACCATTAACATCTGATTTGAACAACACATCTGGTTCCGCTGCTACAATTATTGATTCCTTCTAACCAAAATCTAAAGAATAAATCAAAAATAGTTAACCTTTAATCCACTTCAGAAACTCATTTAGAAACCCATAAAAAGATGCAGACTTGCTATAATTACAGTATTCAAAAAATCAATTAAACCTTACAATGAATCTTGCATGGTCGTTCGGTGCTTAATTAGTTGATTCAAAGAAGAAGAAAAAGAGAGTTGAGATGAATTTGGTGATGGAGCGGTGGTAAATCTGTGTGTAGAAGAGAGAGCAGTAGCAGCCGAGGAGGAAGAAGGGGAGTGGGAGTGGTTTTGTTCTCTCGAATAAAAAAGAAGATAAATGAAGCTAAACCTAAAATTGAGGGATGTGATGAACTGTATATATATATCGATGGCTAAGATTTATATATACACGGTTTAATCGGTTGTGTCGGTTTGGTTTTGATTAACAATCAAACTGAAACCGAGACAGTCGGTTTTATGAAACTAACAACCATGATTAAACCAAGGGGATTCGGTTTCACTTCGGTTCGGTTAATAAGTGCACGGTTTCGGTTCGGTTCGCGGTTTAGGTTCGGTTTTGTGCAGCCCTACGTACGCGTACCCCTAAGTTCGGAGTTCGTGAAAAATGGTGAGGTACGCTACCCAGTACGAATTCTTCAAGGGCCTGAGTCGTGAATTGCGTTAAGGTACGTATACCCGGCACACGTACCTTGTCCATCTGAATTTACGAGATGGTCCATAGGTACGCATACCCCTTCGCATACCTATCTAGTACGAACTTAAGCAGATGTATTCAAACTATTTTTTAAATATGTTTTCCATTGCTGTGACTCTGATAAACACCTCTAAGACACCTTGAACACTAAATCACTTTGTGTTGTATTTCATGACTCAAGTCTTAAGTGTTTAAAAGAACACGAATTTGTTTATTAGTTCATGAGACATATTTCCTAAGAACTATCAATATCCGAGGTTCCGGTACCCGGACCACAATGTATATTCTTTCATGTGATTTCAAGAAAAACTTCTCACATGATTACATGAACTCCTAACAAAGTGTTGATGGTGGATTTTTGACAAAGGCTAAAATCGTAAAATCATAACCTTACATATTCCTGATCCAGTAATCAGACGAGTATTGAGACTCATATCTCTCGTCTAAGCATGAAAACTCATGCCACGATGATCTCTGACTGAGTGTATTGCCTCTCAGAACATGTATAAGAACCTCTGACTGAGTGTATTGCCTCTCATAGCATATATGAATATACGGTTATTAAAGTATCTCAACTGAGCTATTTCGTATATCCAATCAATACTGAGCAATTTCAGTAATCACTTCTGTATAAAATCGAAAATGATTGGAAGACTACTAGATGTATTAATCACTAATATAGAGTGTTAGAGCACTGCTCGGTCGAACTCGCAAAAGTTTTTATCTCAAGCTTGTTGTCAAGTTTAGTTACCAAAACTATAAGTCTTGATTTCTAGTCTACTTATAGCTAAGTCTCGGATTAGGATAGAAAGTGTAGTTGAGCATTATACTTCACGGCGTTCATAGATTGAAGACGAAGAACTACTAAGGGAAGCTTGTGGAACTTCATCAACAAAAGGTATGTGGAGACTTGAACTCATCTATCACTCAAAAGTCTATCTACTCTATCTCCTATTTGAGACAAAAGTCGTATAGCTATATAGACTTCGATTATACACATTTGATATTTCGAGCTGAGTTTAACTCGCTTGCATATTTCTCGAAATATGTGTTGGCAAGCTTTCGCTTTAACCGAGTTCATCTTATATTCTTGACGAAAGTCAAAATATGATCATATGAAAATCGCCTTGTAACATCTCATTTGATGTAGACTCGGAATGTTTCGTATTGATTATGTCGATCACTTGAAAATAGCTTTGATGCTAATAGTTTGTGAAAACAACTATTGTCCTCTAAGAATGCTTCAATGATTGAAATAAAGTTTAGAACAATTGGATTTAAACATAGTATATGTACTTGCATATATGTAATCCATGTCCGAGAACCATGGTATGCATACCCGTACGCGTACTGGTTGGTTTGAGAAGTACGGGAACCTGGTATGCGTACCAGTACGCGTACTGGCGTAAGGTTCAGGTCCGGAAATTTCTGTCGAGTTTGGATTGTATGCGTACCAGTTCGCGTACTGGTGAAACCCAAACATGGTCCGGCTACTTAGGAACGCGTACCCATATGCATACCTAAGTGGATGATGTTCTAAAATCGGTTTGTTCATGAACTAATACATTTATATAATAAGGAATGCAATCTTTTGCAAACCGTGGCTATAATGTTCATGACTTGATTCGAGTGAATCAAAATCGATTTTGCTTCAATTGTATCTTGTATACTTATATGAGAATATAAACAATTGAACATCTCTAGAACTAGTTTCATTTGAGTTATTTGAACTAGTTATGGCTAAGATGAATAAGGTTGATATGAAAGTGTTCATATGGATAACTTCAGTTAACTATTGTTGAAACAACAAGGTGTACACGATTAGGTACGATTACTCATATCTAAATTAAGGTATATTTCATTTGTGTGTAACAAGCTAAGTTCGATCTAACGGTTGAAATATATTATCTTGAGTCTAATCAGGTTTTCATCTAACGGTGAATATTGAATGCTTTGTTACCAAGGTAACATTGATTGCAAAACCCTGATTTAGAGACTATATAAAGGAGAACTCTAGCAACTGGGAAACCTAATCCCCAAACCTCCTGTGTGATACTAGTTGCGACTAGAGTCTATTCTCCTTTAACCTTAGGTTTTTCATGAAACCTTATAGGTTAACAACTTAAAGACTTCATTGGGATTGTGAAGCCAGACCCAACTATTTTCTCTATAGTTGCGTGATCTGATCTTGCATCTTCTATCGTGATTGAGTAATATCTTCTTTAAGATTGGCTCGAGATTTATTCTCTGATAGGCAAGATAAAAAGTAATCACAAACATCTTCGCATCATCGTTTGTGATTCCACAATATCTTGTTTCGCTACCATACGATTAAGATTATTATGAGGTGATTGATATTTCTAGGTCGTTCTTCGGGAATATAAGTCCGGTATATCAATTGGTTCCTGTTCACCTTGATTTATCAAAAGACAGAACAAAACTCATAGGTTTATCTGTGGGAGACAGATTTATCTATACAATAGACTTTTTCTATGTGATACATATTTGTTTATCAAGTCTTTGACTTTGGGTCGTAGCAACTCTTAGTTGTGGGTGAGATCAACTAAAGGAATCAAGTGTGTAGAGTCCTGCTGGGATTCAGATACATAAGGAGTGCAACTGTTCCTTGATCAGTGTGAGATTGGTTAGGGCTCAACTACATTCCAGTACGAAGTTAACTTGGAGTAGGCTAGTGTATGTAGCGGCTTAATACAGTGTGGTTTTCGACTCTGGACTAGGTCTCGGTGTTTTTCTGCATTTGCGGTTTCCTCGTTAACAAAATTTCTGGTGTCTGTGTTATTTCTTTTCTGCATTATATTTTTTTATATAATAGAAATATCACAGGTTGTGCGTAGTTCAATCAATTAGAGAATACAACCTTTGGTTGTTGATTATATTGATTGACACTTGAACATTGGTCTTTGGTACCGTTCAAGTTGTTTCACATAATAATCAGGCTCACAGATTCTATCTGTTTGATTTGCTAATTATATTGTGAAACAGAGATACAACTCTTGGATATATTTCCATTGATTGAGTCTGACTGTCTAGTTGATTCTCTTGGAATTATATTGGAGTTTGTCCATACAGATTGCTAAGCGAAATATTGGGTGTGGTTGTTAGAACCCCGCTTTTTCAATTGGTATTAGAGCAGGAAATCACATTTAAGACCTCATAAGTCTGTGTTTGTAGCGATCTAACTATATGGACAGAGGAGCTATCTTTATAAACGTACCACCAGTCTTCGATGGTTCAAGTTACTCATGGTGGAAAATTGCTATGCGTGCCTTTCTTCAAGCGCGTGACTTTCAAACATGGGCTTATGTTGTTAATGGCTATGATCATCCAATAGTTATATTAGACGATGTATCTTTTGCTAAGGATATTGGTAGATATGAACCTAACAAGATTCTCGTTGCAAAGCAAAATTCTGACGATTTAAATGTTATCATACATGCCATTACCCCAGATCTTCAGCACCATGTGACTACGTGCACTAAGTCTAAAGATACGTGGGATATCTTAGAAACTGTATTCGAAGGAAATTCCTCTAAAAAAAATCTAGGCTTCAAAACCTATGTTCTGATTGGGAAAACCTTCGTATGGCTGATGAGGATTCATTTGATGAGTTTAATCACAAAGTGTCTGAAATTGTTAATGCATCTTTTGCATTGGGTAAGACTATTCCTGAAAAGGACATTATGATGAAAATTCTCAGATCGTTTCCAGCCAAATATGATTCTAAGAAGCATGCCATCGTTGAAGGAAATATCCTTAACACTCTTTCCAGAAACACCTTGGTTGGGAAGTTAAAGATCTTTGATCATGAGCATACATCCAAATCTGGAAAGGATATTGCTTTCAAGGAACAAAAAACACTAAATTACCTGATAAAAGTAAGAGTGTTGGCATCTCTAAAGATGATCCTTCTGAGACTGATTCATCGGATGAAGATCTTGACCAATCAGTCTCTTTGATCACAAGACAGTTTAGAGATCTTCTTTTGAAGAGAAGTAAACGGTTCACCAGAGACAAACCTAAGTCATCAGTTAAACCTCATAATCGTGTTCCTCCTAAAAATAGGGATACTGATGATACTGATGACGAGGATATGCCACAATGCTTCAAGTGTAAAGGCTTTGGTCATTTTGCAAATGAGTGTCAAAATCGTAAAAAGTACACTGGAACCAAAGGTCTTGCTGCAACTCTTGATGAAATGTCTGATCACTATGATTCTAATGAAGACGAAAAATCAAGTGTTGCACTCCTCTGTGAAAATATTGATTTTGATAATTGTAGCAATACATCATCAACCTCGATATTCTTCCGGGAGAAACTTCAACCACTTTGGAGGATAAAATGGATTTCTCCTTGTCTACCGGAAATTCTTCTTCTATTGTTTCAAATTCTACCGTGTGTCTAGCAGCTTGCACAGCCATGGCGTCTGAATCATCCTCTCTATTGATGTATTCTTATTGTACACCCAAGGGTCATGAACTCTCCAATTATTTCAAGTACAAACATAAGATAAGATATTTCAATAAACTACAACGGAGAGCAAATCGATTAGCAAACAAGCTCAAATTTGTTCAGAAGTCGACCGAGGTATGTACTCTTATCTCCTCTCAAAATAAGTTAATTTCCAAAGAAAAATCTAGACCACTAGAGAAAAGAATACGGTCTAAACAGTATGTGAAACAGGGGTCTAAGAATTCCATTCAAGAGGGTTATGGTGGACATATTATTGTTCACCCCAGCACAAATTAATTGTGCTGGTTGTGTATCTTGTCTCATGCGCCTGGTTCAAAAGAGACAAGATTTTGCACACTTCAGGCTTTAGGAAAAAGAATTTTTTTTTTGTTTTGCTTTTTGTGGTCTTGTGTCACCGTTTTTGGAATTCTTCCATTCTTTCATATCTAATTGATATTGAAAGGGATTTTACCCTGTTTGATCAATAAAAAAAGGGGGTTAAAATCGACAATTCTACATTTTTTAGGGTTGTGAGTACGTGAATCATTTTTAGTGTATAAAGGTTCCGTAAACCTACATTCCTTTTTCCTTCTCTGAAAAACTTCTTTATCATAAGACTACTTGTTGAGTCTGATTTGTGAATTCCTCTCACAATCATACTGGTATGGAGAATCCAAGCATTATGTCTTCTGATGGGAAAGTTGTTAATATGATTGTTAAGCCACCAATCACAAAAGAAAAAGATAAATCTCATGTACCTTCAACTTTGAAAAGAAAAAGGAGGAATGTAAGAAAACCAAGAGATGTTCCGTCTAATAAACAAAAGTTTTCTGGGGTTCTTGAAGAGTTGAAGGAAACAAAAAAGGAGATTCAGGAAATAAAGGCTATTGTTTTTAGAACTCTAGAAATTCAGAAGGCACTGGTTCGGCATCAGTCTAAAAGGTTTGTTGGAATTAACTCATTTCTTCATGAACCTTATTATCCTATGGCTGTTGACGACAAGTAATTCTGGGACGATAAAGTTTTTTTTAGAGGTCTTAACTCTTAATGTCTAGGAAACTTATTATGAGAAATTATGCTTGTGTTTTAAGTAGGATAACTAGGGTTTGGAATAGCCATTATTGTGAGTACACATAGCTATTTCCAACTATTTTCATCTTGCAATGTTTTTAGATTTATTTATTTAAATTCTAAAGTTTATTTGGAAGATGATTTTGCAGTATTAATCTTTATGGTTTTATATATTGCAACTTGTTATAGGATATGTGTGTTTGTGTCCGTGAACTATGATTTTCCCATCTATGTCAAAAGTTAAGTCTTTCAAATGTCATTATGCAAATATTGATAAAAGATTGAATAAACTTTTGACAACAAAAGTTAAGCCTATTATGTCATTATGCAAATATTGATGGAAGATAGGATGAACTTTTGTTTACAAAGGTTAAGTCTATTATATGTCTCTATGCAAATAGTGATGAAAGTTAGAATGAATCTTTGTTTATTCCGCAATATTGGTCTTCCCTGATCCACATCTTTGTGTAAATATTGTGCGGCTGCGTAACTTCTCTTATGTGAGCATTTCCGATTAAATTAATCATGGGTTCTCTTGTAGTTAATTTAATTGAGTATTTTGGATACAAATTCATGTTTCATGAGATTTTTTAATGTCCAAAGAAATCCTTCTTTTCTTGTGAAAGTAAGGTCGCTCTTGTTGTTCTTTTGGGAATGACATTTTATGGGGGAGAGTTGAAAATGCGGGGTCTAACAACCACACCCAACAATTCGTTTGGAAATCTGAGAGTACTTACTCCAATACACTTTCTAGAGAATCAACTAGACAGTCAGACTCAATCTAGATTAAAGTATATCAAAGAGTTTAATATCTCTAACTCTTAATTCAATCCGCAATCAAAAATAGAAATCATGAGCACGATTGAATATAAGAGGAGTTACTTGAACGGTACCAAAGACCAATGTTCAAGTGTCAATCAATGTAAATCAACAACCAAAGGTTGGATATTCTAATTGATTGATCTTAACGCACAACCAGTGATATTTCAATTATATAATAAAATATAATGCGGAAAAGAAATAACACAGACACCAGAATTTTGTTAACGAGGAAACCGCGAATGCAGAAAAACCCCGGGACCTAGTCCAGATTGAACACCACACTGTATTAAGTCGCTGCAGACACTAGCCTACTACCAATTAACTTTGGACTGGACTGTAGTTGAACCCTAATCAATCTCACACCGATGCAAGCTATAGTTGCGCTCCTTACGTCTCTGATCCCAGCAGGATACTACGCACTTGATTCCCTTAGCTGATCTCACCCACAACTAAGAGTTGCTACGACCCAAAGCCGAAGACTTGATAGACAAATCTGTCTCACACAGAAAAGTCTATAGAATTTAATAAATCTGTCTCCCACAAAAATACCCAAGAGTTTTTGTTCCGTCTTTTGATAAATCAAGGTGAACATGAACCAATTGATAAACCAGACTTATATTCCCGAAGAACATCCTAGTATTATATATCACCTCACAATAAACTTAATTGACTAGCGAAACAAGTTATTGTGAAATCACAAACGATGAGACGAAGTTTGCTTGTGATTACTAATCTATCTTGCCTATCGGAGATATAAAATCTCGAGCCAATTATTTCAATTGCACTCAACACGATAGAAATAGCAAGATCGGATCACGCAACTACAAAGATAATAGTTGGGTCTGGCTTCACAATCCCAATGAAGTCTTCAAGTCGTTAACCTACAGGGTCTCGAGAAGAAACCTAAGGTTAAAGGAGAATCGACTCTAGTTATGCAACTAGTATCACAGAAGGTGTGGGGATTACCTTTCCCAGTTGCTAGAGTTCTCCTTTATATAGTTTTCAAATCAGGGTTTTCAATTTAAGTTACCTTGGTAACAAAGCATTCAATAATCACCGTTAGATGAAAAACCTGATTCAACCAAGCTAATATCTTTCAACC
>JAJJWW010005608.1:0-36051 GCA_023531295.1 Papaver armeniacum | reverse complement strand
TAAAAGATGTGTAGAGAACTTCTCTACTTATAGGCTTCAATGTTCTCCAAATCTTCCAAGGAATAGAATCGTCATTCCATAATAATTCAATTTCCAAATTCAAGTCTTTCTCATCTTCCATCTTCTCTTTCCAAATTTGAGCCAAATTCTCCATCAATTTCAAGTCCAAATCTTCACACCCATGAGAAGAATCCACACAAAAATACGTAATTTTGGTCGTCGGAAAGAGCTGGTATTATCATTTGAAATTTGGTCGAATCAGACTTTGAAAATTAAGCCTCAGGTCACACAAATCTTCTTCTCTGTCGACGGAATATTCCGTTTCAATGCAGATTATAAGTAACATCAAGACGGTCTTGATTAGTCAATCGGGTCAAGGCGGATGATGGGTGTTAACTCTAGTCGAAACCGATTCGGCTTCTTGGTGACTAGTGGGTTGATCGTCTGGATCGGTGCATTATGAGGTTGACTGTTGGTGCGGCAAAGCCAGTCTCGGCTGTTCATGTCATTTCCATTGAGTTCGGGCCTCTCTTTAGCTCCATCCACCTGTTCAAATCCTAGCACATACATCTATTCATTTTCAACTCTCTGTGACATCATCCTGTGCCTTCGATTGCTCATTCTTCACAAGCCCATTCATTCCACGATCGGTGATACTCTCCAAGCCATCATCTATTTCATCTCTACAACCGGTGCACAATCAACATCACCATCCAATGCCATACTCTGCCGCTCAAACTCCTTCATTGAACCACAATAAAGTTGCTTAAGCCATTGCTGGAGCTTCTTATTGCATTTTGCATATCTATTCCTGCTGATTCAACAACACCACTTCCCTAAATAGCATTGCGGCTCAAACGAGCTTAATTCCTCACTCGATTCTTCATCACAACCAATGACCCATTTTCCTAAACTTCGACGGAGAACAACATCAACTCTTCAAAACAGAACCCCTGCATCTTGGTTCCAGCTATGACGAATCTTTATTCTCGATCTCTACTACTGCCCTTTGGAGAAACATCTGCATCTTCAATTTCACCTTGAATCAACGGTTCCATCAAACCTCGATTAAACTACGGCCACACAAACCTAAAATACAACCTCATACCAATCCATATCTTCACGGTGCGTAACAATTCCAAACTTTATCGATTCAATCAGACTTGCGAGCGACAGCCCGTAATTCATCTTTGTTTTGATCAACAACGACACCAACATCTTCTAAAATCTTCATAGAGAACCCTTAACTTCAATTTTAGGATCTCAAATCTTTGTATGCGCAATTCAACCCCTTAATTCGGCAAACTACCAACTCAATCTATAGCCACAAACCCGTCTCTAATTCTCTCAAATTAAACATCGACAACACAATTTCATCGATTAAACCCTATTTACCCAAAATCCACAGCCAATGACAAGTCTTGTTCTTCTCTACGAGGAAATTGAACCCTAGTTAATCACCAACAATAACATCTTCTCGATCTTAAACTCAAACTCCAATTCCTTGAGTCTCTTCCATTAATCTAAATTTCGATCTCTGGCTCTCATGATCGCCACGGCGGCGATCGCGCTTTTACTTCCATCTCTTTCGGTGACAATGAATGAGAGGATATCGAGATGTAGGGTTAGGTAATAGACTAGAGTAGGATATATGCACCAGTCACATTGATAAGGGTCACCCGTCAGGCAGCCCGTTACTTAGCGGCTAGCACAGTCATAGTGGTCCTCTAAAATAGTTGGCCTTTAACTTTGATTCGGCTCCAATAGTGTTCGCCCATTTAGATGACAATTTTGCCCTTTTGGCTCAATTTGGGTGATTTCTTCTTCTTTTCTCCGTGTGCCTCCAGAGTACCTAATAACTCAAAAACACGCGTAAAATACATAATTTACAAGAAAAATAGCAAAGAAAGCATAAACTCTATAGATAGTAAATACGGTGTATTCTACACCTATCATCAAATCTTGTACTATTCGTATTATACTCACTTTAGCAATTTCTAATAATTGGTCGATTAATCAGTTTGATGTTCAGAATGCTTTTCTACATGTCAATCTTGAAGAGGAAGTTTATATGAAACAACCTCTAGGTACATTTGATCAAATTTTCATACGCATGTTTGCAAGCTACGACGGTGCAGCGGGCTCATGCATGGTACCATAGACTCGGTACATTTTTATTGCATAATGGCTTTATTACTTCTAAGTGTGATTCATGTCTATTCATTCGACGTGATGACAACGCATTGTTTTATTCTTGGTCTATGTTGTGATATCATTCTCAGCTCTCGATGTATCGCGAGGCATTGACGCAATACGTACCAAACTGAGTTTGCAATTAAGGATCTTGGTCCAATTTCTTATTTTCTAGGTATTGAAGCCACTCGTACTTCTTCGGGTTTATTTCTTACACGAGAGACGATATGTTCATGATCTTCTTGTTCATGTAAAAATGGATGGCGTTAAACCCATTCAAACTCCACTTAGTACAACTGGAGATATGTCATCACGATCGTAGTACTATTCTTCTGATGCTCTGAGAATATCATGACATTGTTGGTGCCTTCACGATGTTTAACGTTTACTCGTCCTGATTTAGCCTATGCAGTGAATAAGGTTTGCCAATTCATGCATAATCCAACTAAACATCGATCATTGGGGTTTAGTTAAACGTATATTACGTTATTTTAAACATACTTCTACGTTTGGCATATTACTTAAACCAGCAAACAACATACAACTGTCATTTACTGCTTATACAAATTCTGATTGGGCTGGTTCATTAGATGATCGTCGTTCTACAAGTGGTTATTGTGTCTTCTTGGGTGGTAACCTTATTTCCTGGAGTGCTCATAGACAAAATACCGTATCTCGTTCTATCGGAAAGTGAATATGAGGTCTTGCAATTTGCTTCTACTGCTTTGAGATCATGTGGATTCAATCTATTCTTCAGTTACATGTATCAATAAATCTCCTCTTGTGTTATGATGTGATAATCTTGGAGCAACATATCTCAATACTTTGTTAATCTGCCTTTCATGCTTTCGAATAAAGCATATAGAAATAGATTATCATTTTGTTAAACGATCAAGTTGCTTCAAAACAGTTAGATGTTCGATTTATTTCATCTAAGGACCAAGTAGCCGATATATTCACTAAACCGTTGTCTAAAGACAAGTTTAATCTTCTACGACTCAGGCTGACGGTTCAAGATGACCCGTTGCGCTTGCGGGAGGGTGTCAGAACATAGAATGTTCTAGAGTTTCCTATGTATAGTATGTCTTGTATTCTAAGTTTAGTATACGTGCAAGTCAAGTCTTTAAGAGTCTGTATATAAATACCCATCTCAATTGTACGTGATTATTCACTGAAGATTAATAAAAGAACACTTCTTAAACCTCTTATGTTCTTCTCTATACCTAACCTATATCAAATCTCGACTGAAATCTTCTCTGAATAACTCCAACATGTGCATGAACACCAAATTGATGCGTGTCGTAGGTGCTCAAATTAAATTACTTATTTCCACACAATTAACTGGTAATATAATGGAAGTAAGGATCGTTCCCACGAAGAAGCGAGGAGATTTAGTTGTCAAAAGTGTCACAATGGGGGGTTTTGTTTTAGAATGTAAACAAAATAAATAAAGCAATTGAAAATAATTAAGTTGCAAGCAATGGAGAGAAATATGATCGGGGAATCCTTCTTCGTTACTAAACCGTCATCAAGTTATTATATTCATCCATTAATACTAATTAATCACAAATTATTACCAACCGTGGAATAACACTAGCTCAGTGATATCCCCTAAATTCCTTAAATCACTTTGGTACGGAAGCTCTCCAATACCAGATTCTATTCTTGAAACCACCTAGTAGTAGCTCACTCAAGGTGTAATTTGTCGAATGCTTTATCTTTTGTGAATTATAGATTGATCCTAGTAGTTAGACTCTTAGCTCAAGGTCCACTTTCTAGTGTTGTTTATACACACAATCACTACACAGAATCCCTCTGCAAGGTCTTGTGTTCTCTACTTTTGTATGAATCATTCGACTATTACTTATCTCTAACTCAATACTAGCATTTGATTGAATCAACAAATTAATTCAGTTGGACACCTAAACAATCTATCAATCAATCATAAATATTCTAATTAGTATAAACAATCAATAATCATGTGAAGAACTTCAAAATAGATTTATATAATAACTCAAATCATGTCTAGAACTTAGAATTCATCCCCAATCACTAAGAAGTTTAGCTACTCATGGTACTAATAAAACCCATGAGTTTCATATAATAAAATAGAAAAGAAATAGTTACGGTGGTAGAAATAGCTCCAAACCCTAGCTTTTCTTCTCTTGAGTTCTCCTCTCCAAAACTTGATAAAAGATTATGTGATATCTCCAAAAAAATTAGAAGAGTCTCTTAAATAGGTCTCCAAATATAGACGTGCCCGTGCTCGGACTCCGTGTTAAATTAGTTGCCAAAAGTTGCCAATTTCCCAAAGAGCTCACGCCCAAGTCTTGGTCGTGCTAAAACTAACCCACATAGCTATTGGGGTCACGCGAGAAGATTAAGAAGTCCGGCCCATATCCTTTGCGTTTTGTCATTGAGCTTCCTCGGAAACTCTAAACCATCCTCTGCGAAAATATTTCTTTTCTTTTCACGGGAATTCTTTTTCTTTCTCCACTGAGTTTACATACGGTGGTAAAATCCATCCGTAACCGCTCACGATATTCTGCGGACCACAGTTTTATACGGTTTGAATAACACACCGTAAGTTAAGCGAAATTCCACGAGATTGTGTACGGACGGGAAACAACACCTTCGAGACTCCTGAGTTCCTCTACGGTGGGGAAAATCCCCTCAGTAAGCTTCCCTGAACTTCTTATACTCTTTCATTCACTCTTCTCCTCGAGCACAGATTCCTACTCCTCCATTGTCATTCAAACATCAAAGCATCATCGATTACAACCATCTCCTCGAGCTATCTTGTAATTCTTGTTCGAATCTCAAGCTCGCCATCATCTTTGATAACCAAATGCAACTCTTACAATCATCAACAACATCATTCCTGTAGAGCTCAACCTTGTTCGCCGTCTTGGCAGCACCAAACTTGAGTCAAGCCTCATCTTGATATAAACTTGACTTTCATTCTCATATTCCATCTCTACTTCTTCCTCCATCATTCTGAGATCATTCCATCGACATCTTGCAACCATTGTTCGTCAATTCTGGCAAAACTTCATCACTAAACTCTCTTCAATTCTTCTGCCCCGCTATTAACAGTCTCTCCTTGCCATTCTTTGTTCGTTACCAACTCCAACTCGAGATTGCAGCGTCACCCCATCGGCCATTGCACTACTCCATATCTCTATATCGTTTATCTCGGCAGTTCTCCGTTGGCTCCACAGTTCCCTTTTCCATCCATCTGCGTCATTACAACACCAACAGCCGGACCATCCCATCGCTACTTCTTTCTCGACTCACTGGCAACAACCATCAGCCATTCTTATTTCATAAGCTACAGAAAGCCTAGCTCGATTCATTACAATTGACTTCCCACTCCTTTACATAGTTGCGAGTACGTGTCTCCGCAAATGGCGTGACATACTGACTTTTTTCAATGGTAGAAACATCACACTACCATTCCCACGTATTTATTCTACTCGAGTTGTTCTCCATATCCTTACGGTGATCATCGATTCATCCTGTAAATCCCAAGCTCATTAATCGCTATATCCCCCAAACTCAGGCGTCAGCGTCTTATGGTTCATCTCCATCACAGCTCCATGAGCATCACTGCCTCGACCTTCTCTCAATTCTTGTATCTTTATTGTGCTCGGACTTCACCAGCCATCAACATCGCAAGCTCAGCAGCATCACCTCTCTAACTTCTCACCTTCATTCTGCCAATATATCTTCCACCATCAACAGCGCCATAGCGAGATCCACTTCTCATCATTCGCTTCCAATAATTCATCATCACAACCCATCAATACGCGTCATCATCATTGCCCCTTTTAATCAATCTCGGCGGCATCACCATCATCTGCCATGTTCTTCCATCGAGCAACGGACCTATCGGCAATGGCGGCAAGAACTAATCTTTGTGCGTGCATGGAAATAAAGAAGATGAAGTGACCGTTCAACTTCTTCCATGAGTCTTGTCTGCCTTTTGAGTAATAAGGACGGATGCCCTTATAAATTCTGTGCCTACACAATTTTCACAACTTTTCTTTGCTTCAACCACCCATAAAATCTTCATACGACGTCGGAACGACTCCATTCTTTCGCCGTTTGTTTCGTCTTTTCATCCTCTTCGAGATGATAGCAAGAACTCCTCAATTTGGATGATTTCCACTTGGTCTTTGGTCCTTCTCCGCTTTATTAACTTCTTTTATTGCACAATTAAGTGCCAATTCACTTCTTTTGGATGATTCACCTAGCAAAACACAAATAAGAGAAAACAAACGTGATATACAATAATTTGCAAGAAAATATAGCAAATACTAGCATGGATTGACACAAAATATATGCAAAATATGCACTAACAAATTCACCCACACTTGTCTTTTGCTCGTCCTCAAGCAAACTATCTAAAATACAACAACTCCATGTCGGTGAGGATACGGTTACTCTTAGCATGAATAACAGGCCTTTAAACCCCTAGGTGTCCCTAGTGGACGAGTTATAGTCTCGTGAAGGTTTACAAGAGGTCTACCTACAAAACCTATATTTCCAACTCCGTCTATTTGTGACAAATTCATGAACAGATCCAAAATGACTACGGGAGGAGGTACCTTGCGCAAATTCAGTTCATATTCAAATAAATAAAGCTCTAATTAGATAGTCGAACAAGCCACAATACTCGGAAACTAACAAACCACAATCACAATGAAAAGATTAAGAAGATGAATATAGATGTAGATGTTGGCGAATGTTCACAAGTGATCAATGTTTCCCATATCTCATTCGAAGGTCACCCCAAGATGAACCTATGCCTATTGGATTGAGCTCTTGGTCAACTCTAGCGTTAACACCTGGCATATACAAGGGAACCAAAGGCCAACAACTTACTTACATCAACTCACCGGCATATACAAGGGAACCGAGAGTGACTTTATTCACCAAATATATTACTTTCTTTTCTTTTTTTCTTTTCTTTTTCACTTTTTTTTTCTTTTTTTTTTTCTTTGGACCCGGCATGATTAGATCTTTTGGATCCAAGCGCATGCTTCTTGTCAGCAAGTACGTGATAGTTGCCTTGGATCCTGCATTCCACGCTTGTTTAGGCGACGGAGACAGGGACTACGTTTCACACATACTGTTATTCCCAAGTGTCATTCTTATTCCGTTTGGTATAATTGGTCGGTCTCTTTTGTTTTTTTCTTTTTTTTTTTTTTTTTTTTTTTTTTTTTTTTTTTTTTTAGCAACTCAATCACTCTATTTCATCTTAGCAGTAATAACACGTCGATGTTTAGTGACCCACCAAAGCACTTAGAGAACAATAGATAAATATGGAAAAATAAAAATAGAATGTGATATGGTGATATTCCGAGATATGGTAACAACTATCATGTTATTTGTGATTTACGAGCTATGTGTTCGTCCCTTTTAGTTAATTGGTTCCTCAACTCCGCATTCAAAATGGTTCAATCCACTAATGGTGTCATCCTAAAGGCACAAGTTTCTAGATTTCGGAGTTCAAAAGCACAATTTTTCTTGGTTTTTTCTATTTTTCTGATTTTTTTTTTTTTTAAAGGCATAAAACAAACTAAAACAAACTATACAAACATATAAATGCTCCCCCACACTTAAACTTCACATTGTCCTCAATGTGTAAAACCGAAAGTTCTGAATTCTGACGTAACAGCAGATAAAACGCAAAAACTGTGCAAATTGGTAAGGAATTTGGAAAAACTCCATTTCACAAAAGTTGTTCATCTACGTGTTTTATACAACGTGTCAAAAGGGCACAATGTTTCGATAAACGGTCTGACAGTTATGGTCTCTGGACTGAACTACGTGCAGTCTGAATTTTCTGACGAAAAGGTATTCGTCATAATTTTCTTCTAAAATAGATTACGGACTCAATGAAATTGAACATGGGGATGCAAATATGATATGAAAACAATAAAAACAAAAATAGAAGGGTTTAAGATACAAAACCTATGGGTTGCCTCCCATTTAGCGCTTGGTTTAAAGTCGTCAACTCGACTTGGCATTCTCCTTACTACTCCTCCAGAGGGAGCAAATCGCGAAGCTCTATCTCGTCCACATTCACATAAGCGATGTTTTCATAGTATGGCTTCAATCTATGGCCGTTGACCTTAGAAGTAGTCCCATCTCTAAGACTAGTGATATCAACTGCACCATGAGAATAAACATTAGTAACAACATATGGTCCAATCCATCTGGACCTTAGCTTACCAGGAAATAGCTTAAGACGAGAATGAAATAAAAGAACTTTCTGTCCCACAACAAAATTCTTAGAAATCATCTTGTCATGGAAAAGCTTAGTCTTCTCCTTGTATATACGAGAACTCTCGTAAGCATCATTACGTATCTCCTCTAGCTCATTGATTTGTAGTTGCCTATGTTTCCCCGCTTTATCATACTCCATGTTGCACATCTTTACTGCCCATAAAGCCTTATGCTCAAGTTCAACTGGGAGATGACAAGCTTTGCCATAAACCAACCGATATGGAGACATACCAATCGGTGTCTTATATCTTCATTCTATACGCCCAAAGTGCATCGTTGAGTCTATAACTCCAATCCTTCCGTGTAGCATTAACGGTTTTCTCAAGGATGGACTTAATCTCCCGATTTGAAATTTCAGCTTGCCCACTAGTTTGTGGGTGATACGGCGTCCAATCTTGTGTGTAATGTTGTACTTCTTGAGGAGAGCATGGAAGGATTTCTTGAAGTGCGAGCCTCCATCACCGATAACCACTCTTGGTGTACTATGTCTAGAGAAAATATATTCCTTCACAAACTCACAAAAAACTTGAGAATCATTAGTAGGGGTGGCTTTAGCTTCCACCCATTTAGAAACATAATCCACAGCAAGAAGTATATAAAATTTTCCATTCGAATTAACAAAAGGACCCATAAAATCAATGCCCCACATCAAAAATCTCGACAAAGTGAGAATAGGATTGAGTGGCATTTGATTTCGAGCACCTAGATTGCCCATTCGTTGACATCTATCACAAGATTTGCAAAAAGCATATGCATCCTCAAATAGGGTAGGCCATAAAATCCACTCTCAAGTACTTTGAGAGCTGACGTTTTACACCAAAGTGACCACCACAAGCATAAGAATGACAAAAAGATAGAATTGACCGAAATTGAGTTTGGTACGCACTGCGGATAATTTGATCAGCACCATATTTCCACAAGTAGGGCTCATCCCACATATACTTTGTGGCTATTTTCTTAAGCTTTAGCTTTTGAAAATTAGACATCGTACTAGGTACTTGCCTTGTAACCAAATAGTTCACTATATCAGCATACCAAGGTGTTGATTCTTCAATCGAGAAAAGTTGTTAAATCTGAAAACGATCCCGTAAGGGGAGTTCTTCTTCGAAACAACTAATCTACTAAGATGATCGGCAACCTGTATTCTCAACACCTTTCTTATCTCTGATTTCCATATTGAATTCTTGCAGCAAAAGAATCCAACGTATGAGTCTTGGCTTAGCCTCCTTCTTTTCAATAGATACCGTAGTGCTTTGCATGATCGTAATATACAATCACATTAGTACCCACCAAATAAGCTCTAAATTTTTCTAATGCAAATACTATAGCCAAAACTCTTTCTCGGTAGTGGAATAGTTGATTTGAGCATCATTTAGGGTCCTTGATGCATAATAAATCACATGTGACCTCTTGTATACTTTTTGACCCAAAACGACTCCGATTGCATAATCACTTGCATCACACATTAACTTTCGAACGGCAAACTCCGGTCGGGTGACTTAATAATTGGTGCGGTAGTCAACAATTCCTTCAATTTATTAAAGGCAACCTTGCACTCCTGGTCGAAGTTAAAGGCAACCTCCTTTTGCAACAATTTACACATTGGCATTGAGATTTTGGAGAAATCTTTGATAAACCTCCTATAAAAACCTGCATGACCAAGAAACGAGCGAATTCCCCTCACCGAAGTGGGGTATTGTAAGTTCCTAATCAAGTCTATCTTTGCCTTGTTTACCTCGAGTCCTTGAGAGGACACGATGTGGCCAAGTACAATTCCATGGTCTACCATAAAGAGGCATTTCTCCCAGTTTAAAACAAGATTAGTGTCTATGCATCTTTTAAGCACAAGTTCAAGATTATTTAAACAAATATAAAATGAATCACCATAAACACTAAAGTCGTCCATAAATACCTCAATGATGTTTTCCACATAATCAGAAAATATACTAACCATACATCTCTGAAAAGTGGCAGGCGCATTGCAAAGGCCAAATGGCATTCTTCTATATGCGAATGTACCGAAAGGACAAGTGAAAGTAGTCTTCTCTTGATCCTCCGGTGCAATAACAATTTGATTGTAGCCCGAATAACCATCCAAAAGCAATAATATGAATGTCCCGCTAACCTCTCTAACATCTGATCAATGAAAGGCAAAGGAAAGTGATCCTTGCGGGTTACCGAATTGAGCTTTCTGTAGTCTATGCACACTCGCCATCCTGTTTGAACTCTTGTAGGAACAAGTTCATCATCTTGATTTCTAACAACAGTGACACCTGATTTCTTAGGCACCATTTGCACCCGGACTAACCCATTTGTTTGTCGAAATTGGGTAAATCACCCCACACTTAGTAATTTGAGGATCTCTTTCTTCACGACCTCCATCATTGGGGGGTTAAGCCTACGGCCAAGCATCACGTCTTTGGCTTGATATCATCTTCCATAAGGATTCTATGCATGCACATGGATGGACTAATGCCTTTGATGTCAGCAATTGTCCAACCAATAGCCGTTTTGTGCTCTTTCAGAACCCTAAGGAGGCGTTCTTCCTGTATTGTTGTGAGATTCTTTGCAATAATGACTGGAAGCTCTTCCCCATCACCCAAGTAAGCGTACTTTAAGTGATCAGGTAGAGGTTTCAGCTCTAATTTAGGTGCCTGCACAACAGAAGGTAAAGGAACTTCATCAGTTACAGGTAAAGAGATATATGAAATATTACCTCTTCTAACTCCTTGTGATGCTGTTAAAGCACCACATGTCTCAACAAACTCCTTGGGAATATCAACGTCCAAGTTAGGCATGCCATGGACGTCCAAATCAATGCTATTTTGTAGCACAGATTCAAGTTCATCTTCGTTTATCAAATCAAACATCTGTTGTGCCAACGAACCAATAACATCAACAGAGAATGCGGAATGGATATCACTTGGATAACTCATGGCTTCAAAAATATTGAAGCGTATAACCTCTTTGTCAAACTCCATAGTGAGTGTCCCAGTATCACAATCAATCTTCGTCTTAGCAGTCTTCATAAATGGTCTCCCAAGAAGTAATGAAGTAGACGAACAATTGTCCCCATTCTGCATATCCACAACAAAGAAATCAACCGGAAAGATTAGTTCATTCACTTGCACTAACACGTCTTCCACGAGTCCCTTAGGATATATGTTAGACTTATTAGCTAATTGAATAATAATCCCTGTCTCCTTTAAAGGTCCGAGATTCAATGAATCATAAACATCGGCTGACATCACGCTTATGGAAGCTCCCAAATCGAGTAAACCACGCTCGAACCGTTTTTCACCAATAGTAACAAAAACTGTAAAACCACCGGGATCTTTACACTTTGCAGGCATCTTCTTTAGCAACATAGTGAAGCACTTTCTCTACTGAGTGATCTCGTTAGCAATCAACCTCTCCTTCCTTGTACACAAATCCTTCGTAACTTTGGCATACCGGTACTTACGATGGCCTCAATAAAAGGAATGTTGATATGCACCTTGCTGAAAATATCCATAATCTCCTTGTCCAGAGCTTGCTTCTTTGACTTGGCAAAACGAATAGGAAAAGGAGGTGGTGTGGTAAAAGTAGGAACTGTGTCCTTAGGTTGGCCAATTGAGGTTGGCTTTTCCTTTGGAACGGTTTCCACCTCTACTTCCTCTTCCAAGTCGTGACTAACCTTTTCTTGTTGTTTTGGCTCTTCAGTTTGCTTCCCACTTCTTAGAGTTACAGCATTGACGTTTGCTCTTGGATTCACAAAAGGTTGTGATGGCAACTTTGCTGAATTATGTGCTTTTATTTCATTCATGTCTGTAGCTAACTGTCCCATTTGAAGTTGCAAGTCCTTTATAGCCATGTCTTGTTTCTGCAGGATTGTATCTTGACGCTGAGCATTGGCATCTTGCTTTTGCATCATCATTTTCATCATCTCCTCTAAACTGGAATTTTGAGTCTGCTGTTGAGGCTGAGGTGGAGGTTGTGGTCGGAATTGTGGTTGTTGAAAACCACTCTGTCGCCCATAAGGATTAGGAGCTGCAGCTTGCTGATTTGCATAACTAAAATTTGGGTGATCTGGTAGGCCTCGAATGATGTTTATATTTGAGCCTACGGGTAATACCGCAAGTGCACGGCGTCTATTGGAGACGCGGCAAGTACGGGTCGATCCACAGAGACTTGTGGTGCCCTTATGTGATCTAAGGCTTTCTTCAACTGAGTTCTAAAAGTGACAGTGACAACAGATGGTGAAACAAGATGTTTTGCCGAAACGGCTGAGATTAGTGTAGTGACAATGAACCTAAGCTAAGGCAAACAGTGAGGAAGGGGTTGCTGGGTCTTCAAATCCACCTCTGACCCCTATTGTGCTTTCAACTAAGTTAAGTGTCTTATTCCTATGTCAGATGAGTGAAGATTGTCAATTCTACCACTCATCTTAAGGGTTTCACCTAATGATATTTCAAATATCAGCTAATGTACTAATCCTAAGTACTAGTTGTCTAATTAAGAACAACTAGTCAGGGGTATTAGCATTAAGAATGGAAGCAAAGGCTGAAACACTTTCAACACAGTATTGACCTAACTACAGTGCATCCATGGCGTTGGCATGCACTGTGAGAGAACTGGGTTAAGGTGTTTAGAATTCGAAGCTATCTAATAACATTAAATTCTTAAGACAATCAACAGAGTTTCAACACAGTTTGGAATCAGGGTTTCATTGAAACCCTAACAACAAAATTAAAACATGATTAAAACAGAAAATAAACCTAAATTGACACTCCGGCTAATCCAGGCGTGCCCTATCACACACAGTCCTCCCTTCTATTTATACAAGCAAAGAACCCTAAATTACCAAACCCTAAATTTCTCGAAAATAGAAATTAAATGAGAAATAGAGTACCCATACTCTGAATCCGCTTCCCCCTCTTGTCAATTCGTGCTCTGAGACGCCATGCATGGGGTTTGGTGGAAACCCTAGCTTCAATCGTCTCAATCCTAGCTTCTAGGTTATGATAGAAGCTATGGGTGGAGAAGAGTGAAGCGAGGATGGTGGAGTAGGTAGCTGGAGTGATGGTGGCTGGTGTGTCAGGAGGGTTGTTGGTGACAGAAGAGGAGAAGGGGAGATGGTGGCGGAGGTGGTGTTGCAGAGCAGAGCTCTGTGTCGGGGTAAGGTGAAGAAAGAGAAGATGGAGAGGAGAATGGGTAAGGTTCGATAGGGTATAGGGTATGGGGTTTTCGTTGTGAGGCAGGCACATCAGCGGACGATGGGACAGGCCGAGCGAGCGTTGGATGGAGCTGATGGAGATCTGACGGCTGAGAGAGGTAGCCAGTTTTTGGAGCGATCTGGTGTTGCGCGAGTACATAGAGGGTTGATGAGGAGGCGGTAGCGACCGTTGGATGTAGAATATCGAAATCTTGACGGCTTGGAGTGGACGGGCTCGGATCCGGGTCGCGGGTCAGGTCTAGCTCAAGCCCATGTCTTGTATATGAGTTGCTACTTGTTGGGTTGCAACTGTTGCGCGCGCGGGCTTTGGCTCTCTGCCCCATAGATGCTCGACTCCAATTCTTTGCTCTTTGGGCTCCTCGATTCTCCGAGCTTTATTTATTACCTAAAAACACAAAATTAATTAATACAAATATTTATTCTTGAAAACAAAGAAAACACAGAATCTGGGATAATATCTGATTCTTGAGCACAAAAGATGAGTAAAATGCCAATAAAAAGGTGTATAAATATGCACTATTTGGCACTCATCAAATACCCCCAAACCTGAATTTTACTTGTCCTCAAGTGAAACAGAAAATAAGAAATCCTAACTATACCCACAATCGCAGTCTCTCGAATGCATTTAGCGTATGCACTAAGCCTTTAAACCCCTAGGTGTCCCTAGTGGACGAGTTGTAGTCTCGTGAGGGTTTACCAGAGGTGTACCCACAAAACCTTCTCCAACTTCGAGTGTAAAAAAGAGTCTCAAGCCTCCAAGAAGCTATGAGGACATAGAGTTTCGCATGCTAGTAACGAAGTTAGAACTATCGAAGAACGCATTCTCATCCTTAAGTGCTTTGAGCGAGAAGTAACCATACCATATGAAAGAATTCGGATTCGATTGTTATCATAAGCCTCGACTTCTGCCTCACCATTAGGGTTTTATGATAATTGCACTCAAAAGATCGCTTTTTTAGTCTCTCATGTGTGCGGGCGGGAATAAAGAGAAATCCTGCACACGTTGTAGGTAAGAAGGATAACCTTCGAAATAAAATGGAGACTCCACGAAGTGTGGACAAAAAGAATCTTTTCTAATGATCTCTAAGAAGGAAAATCAACCATTAGTAAGGGTGGGAGTACTCACTCACTTCTCACCCGATCGGCAATTAATATCACTCTCTCATAAGAAACCATAGAAACGTCTTCAATCTTCGGTCTTCAAAATCGTTGATGACGAACTTCCGACTTTACAAAAACTTGAATAATAATTTTTTTTTTTTTTTTTTTTTTTTTTTTTTTTTTTTTTTTTAAGTTACAATAAAACGATAAACTCAATTTTTCACAAACTTCATTAATTCTCATCCTATTTTCTTTCTTTTCTTTGTTGCATAAAAACCTTGGACTATCTCAACTTTTCTTTCAATATTCGATTACGCTCTCCGGTTCTTGACGATGATGTGTTTCTATGGGTCTTCTTGATTGAGAGAGAGAGAGATGCTAACTGCAAATCGATATTTAGAAGGAGTTTTCATCTTTAGACGTCACCCTCATGATTGACGGAACTAGCACTCAAGAGATCAAAGTAGTCTTTGAAAGTGGTGCGAAGTTGGGTAGCTCACCATTCCTACCGGAATTGACGTACGGTGACACACACTCTAAAAGCTTTTCTAGAAAGTCACAAAGAGTGAAGGTCGGTACCTCGCTTGATGTAAAATGGGTAGTCTCCACTATGGGTGATCACAATTCTACTACAGAATATCTAAACAGCACCTAATTCGCCCTCCGGTATGGTTAAATCCAACTTTAACGCTCTAATCAACTAAGAAACCCGATTGTGTTCTCCGGTACTTCCAATTTCTGTTATTTCGGTCAGATTCTCTATGTAAACATAGCTAGAAGCATGCTAGTGACTCTAAAATCTCTAAAGTTGGAGGTTTTTACAAAAAGAGTTATGATTTTTTTTTTATTTATTTTTTATTTTTTTATGGAATTAAAAATAAAAGGTGAAATAAAAGACTAAAAACTCTAAATGCAAATCACACCCCCAAACCTAAATCAAACATTGTCCTCAATGTGTCAACAGATAGGAAAAATTAAACAGTCACATACCATGAGAACTATGCTGAAAAGATAAAAGGGAAGAGATTACCGGTATGTCGGCGGAAGCAAGGTTGAGCTTCATTCGTCAAGGCTAGAATCCAATATTCTCAACGGAGATCATATCGGATTATCATAATATATGTGCAAGAAGACTCAACCGAATCAAGAAAAGAAAAATTTAACAAGTCCTCTTTTGATTATATACAAAAATTCACCATAAACTAACAATCTAAAGAGTTGAGGATCAACCCAATAGAAAATATATACAAACATCAACAGCCTTACACATAAATAAAATGAGAGTGCAAGTAAGACTGTAGATGTGAAGGAGTTTCCCAAACCTAAACTTGGGAACGGGTGCGTTTGAAAGCACAAAGTCTTGCAATTTTAAAGGTACGTCATGCAAAAGGTCTAACTCAAAGTGAGTTTTGCTAAGAACAGGCAGACATACACATTCCAACCTGTGGCTCTTTAAAAGTGTTATACTTTGATGCAAAATAGTCCAAGAGGACTTGGGAAGCACAAAGCTCTAGGCCTAAGTTAGGCATTTTCAGGAAAAGTTGGTTTTGCAATTTTGTGACAAACTACACCTAGGTTGGGTGAAGGAGTTTCAATTTGTGACTCGGGAGAGGTTAGGTACATCTAAGTTGTGTTCATTTTTAAAATCATTTGTACCATCACACACTTTCCTAAAGTCAAAAGAGGGTAAATCATGTTCATTTTCACAGGATAATTGCACAGTTCCACATCAATATCACATGCATGAATATCGGAAGAAGCATCATTCATAGGGTTCACGGGAGAGACACTTAATGTCGCCGAACCTAAAAATTCTATTACATTTTTCAAAATACACATGCTCTTCATATTCATCATCATCATCATCATCATCATCAGCAAAATCCATCTCTCCATTCAAAATTGTAGTATTTTTAGTGTACTCATCGACCTCTAGATTAGGTTCATATTCAATGTTAGTTGCATGAGTAAGACTAGAAACACTATTTTCAATCCTATCATTTTGTAACTCAATCAGGTTCCTTTGAAGAATCATCTTGAGTTGTTCCATTGAAGGAGAGTCTTCACTAGTGGGTATGCATTCCTCATATGGATATTCAATGTATGGTTGTGCATGAGGTTCACTAGAGAGGGAAATTCGGACATGTTGCTATATGGATGGTCATGCATTGCATTCATTTCAAGCCTAGCATTTAGCTCCATGAGTGTATCCATTGTTGATTGCAAACTAGGAGTTGGGGGAGTATAAAATTGTTCATCTCCCCATGTGGTGAATGATGCATGTGTGCGGGTTGATTATGGTCCCAATAGTCACTTCTAGACACTTCGTTCATTGGATTATCATGGTTTTCCCTAGACTGTCTAAAATCATGCAAGATATAACAAGTATTCAGCGGGGTGGTCTAAGCCACCACATAAGGTGCAAGCATGCGTTTCATATTGCCTAGAAAAACTAGATTCGACAGATTGCCTTTCTAAAGCGATTGCTTATCTAAAGCGAGATAGTCGAGCCTCTAATTGATCTAAAAGTGATGATGGGTATGAGGAGAGTGTTCATTCTCAACTTTGTGATGGATGATACATGTGCTCATAGTGATTAGGGTATGTGAGGTCGGGGCCACGAGAAGGCGCATAAAATTCCCTAAAATCACTATGGTATGTGGGGGTTCATCTGTGAAGCGTGCCCGTAAGCACGCTCTCTAAGGATTTGTTTGAATCCCCCGGATGCGGACCAAAATCCTGACATGGTCTAGCTCTCAAATTGAACTCAAAGCCCAATTGTTATGGACTTAATTTGGTTCATTGGGTTTTTGGTTTGTTGGGTTTCATTTGGTTTGTTGGAAAAATTTGGTTTATGTGGGCTTGTTGTTTGGTTTTTGTGGGAAAGTATGGTTTTGTTGGGTTTTGGTTTATTTGGGAATGTTCAGCCCAGTTGCTATTTGAAATGGTTAAGCCCAGAGGTGGATTAATTGTGAGCAGCCCAGCAGATGGGTTCTAGCCTAAATTGTGCCGGCCCAGTTGGCCACGGCCAGTTAGGCTGAAGAATGTATAGCCCAGTTGTTGGGCTTCAGTTATCAAGCTTAGTTTAGCTTAAGCCCAGCAGTTCAGAGGATGTGGGCTTAACAACTGCACAGCCCAGTTGTTTGGCTGGTTTAACAGCCCAGGTTTGTGTAATCAGCCCAGCAGTATGGCTGATGTGGGCTGGAGGTTGCAGGTTTACAGCCCAGTTGTTGATTCAGTTAGGTGGGCTAAGTTTGTGTGCATGTTATTGAAACCCAGCAGTGGGTTTAGTTAGCCCAGGTGATGTGGAGCCCAGGTGATGGTTCTCAGTTTTGGGTGTGGGCTCTAGGTTTGTTGCACGGCCCAGTTGGGTTCAGCTATGTGGAGCCCAATGGTTGGGTTTTAGTGGGCTGGTTTACTCACAGAGCCCAGGTTCAGTTAGCCCAGCTGCACAGTAAGGCTTGGCAGCCCAGGTTGGGTTCAGTTAGGTACAGCCCAGTTTAGGTTGAAGTGGGCTCGGTTCGGTGAGCTGAAAGTTGGTTATGTGGGCTGTGTGTACAGCCCAACAGATGTTCAGCCCAACAGATGTGGGTTTAGCTAGATGGTTTGGCCCAGATGTGTATCCCAGGTTATGTGCCAAGGCTCAACTCAGAAGTACTGTGGGCTCAGATTTTGTGAAACTTGCTCAGCCCAGTTTCACAGTTGGGTTCAAAAGGCTCAGCTCAGTTGTGTGCACAGCCCAGGTTGCTTGTGCAGCCCAGTTAGAAAGCTCAGCCCAGCAGTTGGGCTTCAGTTGAAAGTGCAAGTTATGTGGGCTGTTGTTTGCAGCCTAGGTTGAGTTTCAGTTTGTCTAGGTTGCACAGTTTGGTTTTATGCACAAGTTTTTCTTGTGCAAGCCAGGCTATGACTCAGCACAAGAAAGTAATAAGTTGCACAGGTTGGTAAATCAACACAGCATAGAAGCACAAACTTACAGGTATGACACCTGATTCTAAACACACAGCAGCTTACACAATTACAGCATACAGGGGAGCTGGTTGTTGTCTTTGGAAGGTCTAACTAACCAAAAGTATGCAAAGATGTAGGGCAGATGCATCAAACAAGTAGATGATCGATTCGAGCACTCTACCACAAGCCTAACATTCCACAGAGTCTTAGCAGGTGTGCTTAGAGTATGCAAATTTTCTGGGTCTCAGATGCACAACTTGAGCAAAGACAGCACAGGGTAGCAATACACAGGGTCTCACACAAGCATGCGAATATTGGCAATAAATTGGCTCAACAGCTTCAGGGGGCTGGAGGGTTGCACAGGTTAAACACCAAGGAGTCAGGGGAGATGATAGCTCAACTAGCTCACAGATGTATGCTCAGATATGGTTCATAGAAGCACAGATGCAAAGATTTAACAATGCAATTATTTCAACAGGTTCAACAGCTTTAAAACCACAGCTCATGTGGGTGCACAGACAATGCAACAGGTTCAACAGGTCTCTAATGGTACAGCTCAGCTCAGATGCAGTTTAGTCTGGGTTCAAGCATGCATTCAGGGTCTGCTCTGTTGTTTGCAGGTTAAACAGCACAGGAAAGCACAGAGGATCTGAGAGCTATTCCTGGCATAGTTACTCACCTTAAGGCCTGTGCTTTTCTTGCCTTCCTTGGGTTGCTTTAGCAGCTCAGCAAGCACAGGTGGCACTTCAAGTCTGCACCTTTCCTTGTCTTTCTCCCTTTTGGCATGCACAGCAAGCACAGCCAGCACCTGTTGGCTCAACAAAGAGATTTAGTTCTCTAAAATGCACAGCTCAAGACACACAAAGACTCACAAATGCACAGCTGCACTCACAAGTTGCCAGGTTGCAACTGAATGAACCAAATGCTCAGAACAAAATTCAGTGTAACACACTGAAGGAATAAAATGCAATGATCACTGAGCACTGAATGAGGTAAAGTTATGAGCACGTTGCAAAAGCAAGGGTGCTCAAACAAGGTAGTGATGCGGGATGAAAAACTATGCTCAGCTGTGCAGCCAAGATGGATGTGCTGCTTTAAGCGTAAAAAAATACGAGAAAATAAACAAGTTACGCTAGAACAATAAGGTAAGGCAAATATGTACAGGAATGATTTGCAACTCAGCGAAACAAGCAAAAGATCACAGGCACGCGCCAAGTCCCCGGCAGCGGCGCCAAAAACTTGGTAGGCCTCGAATGATGTTTATATTTGAGCCTACGGGTAATAACGCAAGTGCACGGCGTCTATTGGAGACGCGGCAAGTACGGGTCGATCCACAGAGACTTGTGGTGCCCTTATGTGATCCAAGGCTTTCTTCAACTGAGTTCTAAAAGTGACAGTGACAACAGATGGTGAAACAAGATGTTTTGCCGAAACGGCTGAGATTAGTGTAGTGACAATGAACCTAAGCTAAGGCAAACAGTGAGGAAGGGGTTGCTGGGTCTTCAAATCCACCTCCACCCCTATTGTGCTTTCAACTAAGTTAAGTGTCTTATTCCTATGTCAGATGAGTGAAGATTGTCAATTCTACCACTCATCTTAAGGGTTTCACCTAATGATATTTCAAATATCAGCTAATGTACTAATCCTAAGTACTAGTTGTCTAATTAAGAACAACTAGTCAGGGTATTAGCATTAAGAATGGAAGCAAAGGCTGAAACACTTTCAACACAGTATTGACCTAACTACAGTGCATCCATGGCGTTGGCATGCACTGTGAGAGAACTGGGTTAAGGTGTTTAGAATTCGAAGCTATCTAATAACATTAAATTCTTAAGACAATCAACAGAGTTTCAACACAGTTTGGAATCAGGGTTTCATTGAAACCCTAACAACAAAATTAAAACATGATTAAAACAGAAAATAAACCTAAATTGACACTCCGGCTAATCCAGGCGTGCCCTATCACACACAGTCCTCCCTTCTATTTATACAAGCAAAGAACCCTAAATTACCAAACCCTAAATTTCTCGAAAATAGAAATTAAATGAGAAATAGAGTACCCATACTCTGAATCCGCTTCCCCTCTTGTCAATTCGTGCTCTGAGACGCCATGCATGGGTTTTGGTGGAAACCCTAGCTTCAATCGTCTCAATCCTAGCTTCTAGGTTATGATAGAAGCTATGGGTGGAGAAGAGTGAAGCGAGGATGGTGGAGTAGGTAGCTGGAGTGATGGTGGCTGGTGTGTCAGGAGGGTTGTTGGTGACAGAAGAGGAGAAGGGGAGATGGTGGCGGAGGTGGTGTTGCAGAGCAGAGCTCTGTGTCGGGGTAAGGTGAAGAAAGAGAGATGGAGAGGAGAATGGGTAAGGTTCGATAGGGTATAGGGTATGGGGTTTTCGTTGTGAGGCGGGCACATCGGACGATGGGACGAGGGCCGAGCGGCGTTGGATGGAGCGATGGAGATCTGACGGCTGAGAGAGGTAGCCGGTTTTTGGAGCGATCTGGTGTTGCGCGAGTACATAGAGGGTTGATGAGGAGGCGGTAGCGACCGTTGGATGTAGAAGATCGAAATCTTGACGGCTTGGAGTGGACGGGCTCGGATCCGGTCGCGGGTCAGGAGTCTGGCTCAAGCCCATGTCTTGTATATGAGTTGCTACTTGTTGGGTTGCAACTGTTGCGCGCGCGGGCTTTGGCTCTCTGCTCCATAGATGCTCGACTCCAATTCTTTGCTCTTTGGGCTCCTCGATTCTCCGAGCTTTATTTATTACCTAAAAACACAAAATTAATTAATACAAATATTTATTCTTGAAAACAAAGAAAACACGAATATGGGATAATATCTCGATTCTTGAGCACAAAAGATGAGTAAAATGCCAATAAAAAGGTGTATAAATATGCACTATTTGGCACTCATCATGATCTTTCCAACCTGGATTATAAGTATTAGAATAGGGATCATACCTTGGCCTCTGATTAGGGAACACAAGATTCACTGTTCGGACTCTTCTTCATAAGAAGGAATAATCACTTCTTTGCCATTCGTTGTACTACCTTTTCTATGTTGTTCATCCGTTGCTCTGACTGTCAAGTGAGACTCTCCCATCTCGTTAACTCTTATGACATTAGAGTTGTTTCTGGTGTAGAATTGTTGAGCATTAGAAGCCATACTCTCAATCAAACTGGTTGCCTGCGAGATTGTCTTCTTAGTAAGTGAACCACCGGCAGCCGCATCAATCAAATTCCTCTGTTCAGGGAGTAATCCTTCGTAGAAGTATTGAATGATAAGTATTGAGGATATATTATGGTGTGGGTAGCTTGCCAACAACTTCTTATACCTCTCCCAATATTCATATAGAGACTCCCCAGACATCTGTAGAATGCCGCTAATCTCCTTCCGAACGGATGCCGCTTTGGAAGCAGGAAAATATTTCTCCAGAAATAGCTTTTCATCTGAGTCCATGTTGTAACACTCCCTGGAGGAAGACAATACAACCATTCTTCTGCTAAGTCTATCAATGAGAACGGGTAGGCTTGTAGCATAGCCATATCTCTCCTGCGGTTACATGCCTCGGACTTGTCATTGTGTTCTCGAACTGTTGAAGGTGTCGATTTGAATTTTCACTGGATGTCCCTTGAACTTTGGTAGATGATGAAGTAGATTCGACTTCAGCTCCACCGGGTTAGTGATTGCAATGCACAAAGTGGTTGCGAATCTAAGCATGGAGACGTCAACTCTCTTAAATTCCTCTCCGGAGGTGGAGGGTCTCTCTCGTCGTCCGTATTAACCATCTCTTCGTAGAAGGTTCTCGTTTGCAACCGTGGGACGTGCTTGTAATCTTGTTCCCTTGCGAGTTTGAATTCCACACCTCGAGATAATCCCAATCTTTCGGTGCCGGGGATTAAGTACAAACAAAAAAATTCTCAAAAAGCTAAATCAAAAACTAAAAATAAGACTAAAAATAAAAACAAATAACAACTAAAGCTACCGACTGCTCCCCTCGAGCGCGCCAAAAATTTGATGCGTGTCGTAGGTGCTCAAATTAAATTACTTATTTCCACACAATTAACGGGTAATATAATGGAAGTAAGGATCGTTCCCACGAAGAGCAGGGAGATTTAGTTGTCAAAAGTGTCACAATGGGGGTTTGTTTTAGAATGTAAACAAAATAAATAAAGCAATTGAAAATAATTAAGTTGCAAGCAATGGAGAGAAATATGATCGGGAATCCTTCTTCGTTACTAAACCGTCATCAAGTTATTATATTCATCCATTAATACTATTAATCACAAATTATTACCAACCGTGGAATAACAACTAGCTCGGTGATATCCCCTAAATTCCTTAAATCACCGGGTACGGAAGCTCTCCAATACAGATTCTATTCTTCGAAACCACCTAGTAGTAGCTCACTCAAGGTGTAATTTGTCCGAATGCTTTATCTTTTGTGAATTATAGATTGATCCTAGTAGTTAGACTCTTAGCTCAAGGTCCACTTTCTAGTGTTGTTTATACACACAATCACTACACAAAATCCCTCTGCAAGGTCTTGTGTTCTCTACTTTTGTATGAATCATTCGACTATTACTTATCTCCTAACTCAATACTAGCATTTGATTGAATCAACAAATTAATTCGAGTTGGCCACCTAAACAATCTATCAATCAATCATAAATATTCTAATTAGTATAAACAATCAATAATCATGTGAAGAACTTCAAAATAGATTTATATAATAACTCAAATCATGTCTAGAACTTAGAATTCATCCCCAATCACTAAGAAGTTTAGCTACTCATGGTACTAATAAAACCCATGAGTTTCATATAATAAAATAGAAAAGAAATAGTTACGGTGGTAGAAATAGCTCCAAACCCTAGCTTTTCTTCTCTTGAGTTCTCCTCTCCAAAACTTGATAAAAGATTATGTGATATCTCCAAAAAAATTAGAAGAGTCTCTTAAATAGGTCTCCAAATATAGACGTGCCCGTGCTCAGACTCCCGTGTTAAATTAGTTGCCAAAACGTCGCCAATTTCCCAAAAAGAGCTCACGCCCAAGTCTTGGTCGTGCTAAAACTAACCCACATAGCTATTGGGGTCACGCAGAAGATTAAGAAGTCCGGCCCATATCCTTTGCGTTTTGTCATTGAACTGTCGGAAACTCTAAACCGACAGAGATATTTCTTTTCTTTTCACGGGAATTCTTTTCTTTCTCCCTGAGTTTACATACGGTGGTAAAATCCATCCGTAACTTCGCCTGCGATATTCTGCGGACCCTGAAGTTGTATACGGTTTGAATAACACACCGTAAGTTAAACTGAAATTCCCTGAGATTGTGTACGGACGGGAAACAACACCGTAGGTGCGCCTGAGTTCCGCTACGGTGGGAAAATCCCTCCGTAAGCTTCCATGAACTTCTTATACTCTTTCATTCACTCTTCTCCCTGTCGAGCACAGATTCCTACTCCTCCGTTGTCATTCAAACATCCGAAAGCATCATCAGTTACAGCCATCTCCTCGAGCTATCTTGTAATTCTTGCTCGAATCTCAACTGCCATCATCAGTGATAACCAAATGCAACTCTTACAATCATCAACAACATCATTCCCTGTAGAGCTCAACCTTCGCCGATACTGGCAACCACTGCCAAGCTTCATCTTGATATAAACTTGACTTTCATTCTCATATGCAGTCTCTACTTCTTCCTCCATCGAGCTGAGATCATTCCATCAGCATCTTGCAACAGCGTCAATTCCTGGCAAAACTTCATCACTAAACTCTCTTCAAATCTGCCAGCTATTACCGAGTCTCACTGCCATTCTCTGTTCGTTACCAACTCCAACTCTGATATTGCAGCGTCACCCCATCGACTGCACTACTCCATATCTCAATATCGTTATCTCGGCAGTTCTCCGTTGGATCCACAGTTCCCTTTTCCATCCATCTGCGTCATTACAACACCAACAGCCGGACCATCCCATCTCTACTTCTTTCTCGACTCACTGGCAACAACCATCAGCCATTCTTATTTCATAAGCTACAGAAAGCCTAGCTCAGTTATTCCGTTACAGCTTCCCACTCCTCTACATAGTTGCGAGTCTGTGTCTCTGCAAATGGCAGTGACATACAGCTTCTTTCAATGGTAGAAACATCACACTACCATTCCCTGTATTTATTCTACTCGAGCTGTTCTCCATATCCTTCTGCTGATCATCGATTCATCCCTGTAAATCCCAAGCTCCGTTAATCGCTATATCCCCCAAACTCAGGCGTCAGCGTCTTATGGTTCAGCTCCATCACAGCTCCATGAGCATCACTGCCTCGACCTTCTCTCAATTCTTGTATCTTTATTGTGCTCGGACTTCACCAGCCATCAACATCGCAAGCTCAGCAGCATCACCTCTCTAACTTCTCACCTTCATTCTGCCAATATATCTTCCACCATCAACAGCGCCATAGCAGATCCACTTCTCATCATTCGCTTCCAATAATTCATCATCACAACCCATCAATACAGCGTCATCATCATTGCCCCTTTTAATCAATCTCGGCCAGCATCACCATCACCGCCATGTTCTTCCATCGAGCAACGGACTATCGGGGCAATGGCAGAAAAGAACTAATGTTGTGCGTGCATGGAAATAAAGAAGATGAAGTGACCGTTCAGCTTCTTCCATGAGTCTTGTCTCACTTTGAGTAATAAGGACGGATGCCCTTATAAATTCTGTGCCTACACAATTTTCACAACTTTTCTTTGCTTCAACCACCCATAAAATCTTCATACGACGTCGGAACGACTCCATTCTTTCGCCGTTTGTTTCGTCTTTTCGTCCTCTTCGAGATGATAGCAAGAACTCCTCAATTTGGATGAGTTCCACTTGGTCTTTGGTCCTTCTCCGCTTTCGGCTAACTTCTTTTATTGCACAATTAAGTGCCAATTCACTTCTTTTGGATGATTCACCTAGCAAAACACAAATAAGAGAAAACAAACGTAATATACAATAATTTGCAAGAAAATATAGCAAATACTAGCATGGATTCGACACAAAATATATGCAAAATATGCACTTAACACAGATACCAAAACATCTCCAATACTGACAGTAATCATCTAACTAGATATTGAGACCACTTGACGAGTAGCAATACTTTTATTCCAAAATAACCATATGTTGCCCTTTTTATTAGAAGAAGAAGAATTATGAATTACCATTTTTTCCATCCCGGGCAGATTCAATTTATTGCAGAATGATGCACTACAGAATACTTTTGGCTCAGCAATCCAAACTAAAAAGGGACTAAATTGATTAACTAAAGACCACAACTTATCTTGAGCTCTATATCTTCTAAAGCCTATAATATTCCAATATAAAATCTTCATTTGTTGGATTGAGGGTGTTTGGTACCCCCTTTCCCTGGAACTTTTCCTGAAATTATATTTAGTGTTAGCTGCAAAGTAATTGAAATCGTTCCTTGGTCCTACTCGGTTGGGGAGCTTGGAGTGAGGAGCAACAAGTTCGGACTTGGAAATAGCCAAAACTCGGTCTAATACTAGGAATCTATTTATTAATAATTTATATATTGCTTCTCATAAGTCATGATTTTTACTTACTTAAAATTAAAATTTTATACTATCGTATAATTAAATGTGTAATATTGTTATATTGAACGTGTTTACCATGTAATTAGAGGTTTTTCTATTTTATAACTCCCATATGAGGGTGTTTATGGGTAAAAATCATTTCCGCCGACTTTGGTAAATTCGGTAGGTGAGTGAGAAACTGGTTTAAACCTTAAACAAATGTGCTGCACGTGAGCACTTTATAGATTCGAGAGATCAATGCTGTACAAGTCCTACCTAAACCAAGAAATGGCCCGTTCCCAGGACTTGCTTCGGTCACAAAGTGGAGGAGAAGGGTTGATTTGGGGAGGGAAGCAAAGAAAGGTATTGAGACCCAGAATAGTTACGGGAGAGTAGTGTCTCGACTTGTATCGAGAAAGTGAAAGCTTAGGAAGCTTGCAAGAGATGAAAGCTTTTGGAGAGATTGCAAAGTTTCCTTTTATGAGAGTGTTGTATTTTTCTCCTAACCGAGACTTGTCGTCTGGTGGAAATAGGTAAGACCTATTTATAAAAGTCGAGATTGAAACGTACCCTGGCCTCATGAAGGAAGAGAGTAAAAGGTGAAATAATGGGAGGAGGTGGTAACCGCATGGTGTTTATGGGTGAAAACGTTTTCACCATTATTTCCTCATTTATTTGACCGCTTTATTCCTTTTCACGCTTTCTTAATGTGAGCGTAGTGTACGCCGCAAGCTTGTGACCGCCAAACTAAAACCCGAAAGCATCCCCAGTTTTGTGTTGATATCTCGAGTGTTGGTTGCACCTTGAGTGCAAGTGGCGCTGCTAGTGGCGCGTGTGGCATGTGCGGAATGCCTTTTTTGCGGGTTGCACCTTGAGTGCAAGTGGCAATGCCAGAGCTGCTAGTCGCGTGTGTGGCATGTGCGGAATGCCTTGGTGGTAGGTTGTACGTTGAGTGTAAGTGGCAATGCCTGCTAGTGACGTGTGTGGAATGCCTTGGTGGTAGGTTGCACGGTTTGCAAGTTAGGCTACCAGCGTGTGTGGAATGTCTTGGTGGTAGGTTGCACGGTTTGCAAGTTAGGCTACCAGCGTGTGTGTTTGGCATGTGTCAATGGCACGCGTGGCCATTAGGGCTATGTTCTGGTAAGAAAGCTACCAGCGATGCGTGTTGGCATGTGCCAATGGCACGCTCGGCCATTAGGGCCATGGCTTGGTAAGAAAAGCTACCAGCGAGCGTGTTGGCATGTGCCAATGGCATGCGTGGCTAATTTGGGTCGCGTCTTGGTAGGAAAAGCTACCAGCGAGCGTGTTGGCATGTGCCAATGGCGTGCGTGGCCAACTTGGGTCGCCCTGGTGGGAAAAGCTACCAGCAATGCGTGCTGGCATGTGCCAATGGCATGCTCGGCCATTAGGGCCGTGGCCTGGTAAGAAAAGCTACCAGCGACCGTGTTGGCATGTGCCAATGACATGCGTGGCCAATTTGAGTCGCGTCTTGGTAGGAAAAGCTACCAGCGAACGTGTTGGCATGTGCCAATGGCGTGCGTGGCCAACTTGGGTCGTGCTTGGTGGGAAAAGCTACCAGCGATGCGTGTTGGCATGTGCCAATGGCATGCTCGTCCATTAGGGCCGTGGCCTGGTAAGAAAAGCTACCAGCGAGCGTGTTGGCATGTGCCAATGGCATGCGTGGCCTATTTGGGTCGCGTCTTGGTAGGAAAAGCTACCAAATGAGCGTGTTGGCATGTGCCAATGGCATGCATGGCCAATTTGGGTCGCGCCTTGGTAGAAAAAGCTACAAATGAGCGTGTTGGCATGTGCAATGGCATGCGTGGCCAATTTGGGTCGCGCCTTGGTAGGAAAAGCTACCAGCGATCGTGTTGGCATGTGCCAATGGCATGCGTGGCCAATTTGGGTCGCGTCTTGGTAGGAAAAGCTACCCGGGCCGAGCGTGTTGGCATGTGCCAATGGCATGCGTGGCCAATTTGGGTTGCTTTGAGGAAAAGCTACCAGCCGAGCGTGTTGGCATGTGCCAATGGCATGCGTGGGTTAATACTGGCCTAGGTTGCATGATTTGCAAGCCTAGGCGTGGGCGCATTTTGGCATGGCATGGTTGGGGCCAAGGTAAGGGTGCTTGGCTTGGCGTGACGTGACTAGCGTAGCTAGGGCCAAGGCGAGTGCGTTTGGCATGGGCGCGGCTAGCTCGGGCTAAATGTGGCTGGCATGATTTGCCATTGGCACGGGAGGTGCGGCTAACATGGTTGGCATGCTTTGGCGCGTTTTGGTGTGGTCAGCATGATTTGCCATTGGCTCGAGATGTGGATAGGGCCAAGGTAAGTGTGTTTGGCTTGGCGTGGTGTGATTAGCGTAGCTAGGGCCAAGGCAGAGTGCGTTTGGCATGGCGCGGCTAGCTCGGGCTAAATGTGGCTGGCATGATTTGCCATTGGCACAGAGGTGCGGCCAGCTTGGGCTAGGTGTGGCTGGCATGTCTTGCCATTGACACGGAGGGGAATTAGGGTTTTGTTCGTCGTAACCCTAATTTGAAAAAATACCCCCTATTAATTACTGACTACATGCATTAAATGTCCTAATAAATGTGTCACTGGTGACATTAGGTTATTTGGGGTTTTACGATTTTAGCCTTTGTTTAAAAACCACCATCAACAGAGGGGTTACAATAATTTTCTTTATGATTTTAGTGCATTCAAGGCCAACTCATAAAAATCGTTAACTCGTTTTGCTCAAAAATCTGTCTAAATCGGCCGCCTTAATCGCAAAAAATAGGGAATAGCTTGGAATCGGAAATCGCCTCGGTTATATAGCATGTAGCGATTACTCGACGAGTAATCGACCTTGGAGAGCGATTTTGACTACACTGGTTAGCTGGCACTTGCTTAATAACGTATCTGTGCTTTCAGTGACCCTTTGGACGTAGAAGTACTTGGAATGGTTACATTTTTACCTGAAGAGGACACAATTTCTTTTTCCACTATATTAGCCCATGTTGTAACAGGGATACTTTCATCTGTGACTTTCCCTGTGGTACCATTAATGTATTTAACCACACTATTTTGCAAAGCATTGTCTTCTACGAGTTTCAAAATTTTTGGTACTTCCATAATAACTAATTCTTCCACTAATGTTTCATTAATGTTCTCAATATTTAAAGGGCTAAACCTTCCAGTATCTGGAATTTGTTCTCCTTGAGTTTGTGCTACCAGATTAACTAGCTGAATGGAATGAATAATATAGTCTTCCACAATGGTTTCTGAACTATCACAAATATCAAATGGAACTGGATTAACATGTTTAGTACCTTGATTCTTTGTTGGAGCTTGTGTAACAGTCTGTTGTTCGGCTTTACGCTTCTGCTCCTCCACTCTACATTCAGTAACTAAGTGGCCAACAATCTTGCAGGACGAGCCAAATTTAGGACACTCTGGAATTAAAACATCTTGATAAAAACCACCAAACTTAGTTCCAATCCATATTTTATGCGGAATTGATTTGATTGAGTAAAATCCATTTCAACCAAAACATTGGCATAGTATCCAACTTCACAATTAATAGTTGCATTGTCAACTTTAATTGGTGTTCCCAATTCTCTGCATATTGTAAACAAAATTTTCTCATTCCGAAATTCCAGACCAAGACCAGGAAATCTCACCCACACCATTGCTTTGGATGTTCTTTGACTTGAAGGGCGAAAATTCGAAATCCAATGTCTTACCTTCAAAATTTGTTTAGAAACCTCTCATACACCAGATTTGATGTAGTTACGATCAACTTCATTATTGAGTTTGATAGTGAAGAAACCCCTTCCAAGAGGAATCAATTTATAATCACCTACCGATTTCCATTGTTTCTTCAAAGTTGTTGCTGCTTCATTAAATTTGATTTGCTGTAAATTTAGTCTACCTATAAGAGAAAACTTCCAAGGATTGATAGCTTCTTCAAAAAATCAGGTAATTCGATTGTTGGTATTTGCTTTTTACTAAAACCTAAGTTTGCAGAATTAGTTTCATCAACTGAAGTGGTTTTAGGACTTGTCACCATGATAACCACTGGAATTAATGAATCATAGACATGAATGATTAAAAACAAGTGAAGATTTCAGGACAAACACCTGAATTAATGAAGATTTGAACGAAAAATCACCTGAATTAATGAAGATCTGAACGCAGAGATCGAGATTGAAAAGGAAAAAAGTCGCCGAGTCAATCGCCCAATTTGCAGAGCGCAACTCAGCCCGATTGTCAAAAATAAATAAATTAATGGAGACAGGTCCTTAAATTAATGATGGATCTATTTACTCGTTTTTTTTCTTTTTTTTATTTATTTTGGATATGAAAATTTGCGATGTCCTGTTCTGTTCTCACCTTTGTGGAATTTTCCTAGCGATACACACATATAGACCTCACTGGCCGAGACTGCGTTTTGGAGATTTTTTTTTAACGTCAACCAGACATTGTCACTGGATCGTACCTCTTAATATATATAGATGAATATAGATTATTGACCTTCACAAGTCATATACTATAGATTATTGTCAACGAGACATTGTCAACGGATCTTACCCCTTAATATATAGATGAATATAGATTATTGACCTTCACTGATGATCCGTAGGCAGGCATATACTATAGACTATTTTCAATTACAATAAATTTTATTTTACTGGGTTGGGATCAACTAACAAAAGGTTTTGACAAAACATAATTACCGGAGGATCTTTTAGATCCGACAGTTGACACATTTGATGATCTGTAATGTAAATTAGGTTGCGTCCGTTGATTACGTCTGTTTGGTTGGGACTCGCTTCAGTAATGAAGACAAAACTTGAATATAGCTTTTCGTACATCTCTGCTCATGAACTTACATAATTTTTTTGGGTCAATGGCTAAAAGTGTACCATGCAAAAAACTATTTACTAAAAATGACTAATTTTTTAAAAATTCCAAAAAAATATAATGTGCACATATTATAGGTGTGGATTCATCATATTGGGTACACAATGTTAAGCCATGGGTACACATTCAAACATTTTTAGTAATTTACAATATTTTTGGGAATAACTAATTAAAACTAGACATCTTTGGAAATTTCCTCAATTTTTTTTCGTAACTTGTGAATTGTTGAATATTGCGTCTGTTGATTATTATTCCTTTATCATTCCTGGGGACAGTTGTCTTACTAGTATGCAAAGAAACTAGTGAGGTGTCAAATGGAGCCAAGTTATCCATTGTGAGTAAGAAGCACCATTATACCTGTTCGCCTCCACCTTTAACCTCCTTCTATAAATATCAACATAACAATAAATTTTGATCGTCATTCATCACCGTTTCAGCACGGAGTTCTTCAATTTCTTCTTTACAACAATTTTTCTAACCCTAAATTTAATTGAGCTCGGTAAAAATCTCCACCGCGTAAATCTGTTCGCTCGCGCGACTCATGATCAGTAATTCATTCAACCTGCTTGGATTTTTTGATCTTTGGCGAAGTTCTAAATACGATGGACAATTCTTATTTATAAGTTTGATCAACTTAGGCGCAAGCTAAAAAAATTTCATTAAGTATTGTGTTCCCCGTATTCTATTGTTGATGATTAACCCAAACACATCTTAAAACAAAATTTTGTGCCATGTCATCAACAAAATTAGCCGTAATAAGATGTATAAGATCTTATGGTTATTGTATTTTGTCAAATGGCTTTGTCAAATTACGTTTATTGTATTTTGTCAAATGGCTTTGTCAAAACATTTTGTTAATAGATCCCGACACTATTTTAATATACAGAGTTACAGACTATATATACTTTTGTGCAGTAATGATTCCTCAAATGAGTAAGGCAGGCATCATATTCTTCTGTTCCCTGGCCCAAACATAATTGAAGCCTGTATTAGGAAATGTAGCATTTGGTACCAAGTATCCTAGCTCTTTCTTTTCTATCTTCATCAGTGTCGACTTCTTTCATTTTACTCATAAGTAAGCTTCAATAAGTCGATCGATTGACATCACAGAGATTTGAGTATATGGATGATCCAGAATTCGAAAACACAAAATTGGTTAAAAAGACCAAAATTAAAATTTCCGGGTGAAAAGGACAGTTAGATTTTGATATCTTTTAAATGGGACAAAAATTTAAAAATGCGGCAGGATGAAACCAGTTTCATCCTGCCCATTTTCAAATACTTTTTCTTATTTTTAATTTACACAGATGCATCAAGTTTCATCCTCGCTATTTTTTTGTTTAAGCCAGGATGAATCCAAATTTCATCCTTGCTATTTTTTTGTGTCCATTTCACCCATAAAATTTTTTACTCGTCCATTTGAACCGTGTTTTAAATTTTTTTGGACAAATGACCCATTTTCAGATTCAAAAATACTAACATCATTTTTTTTTTTTTTTTTCTGAATCTGAGTCATTTGGATCCGACTCTAATCAATAGAATCCCTATGGTAAAAGTTTCCGGTTACAAGGAAATGGTGCGACAATTCCTCAATAGCTCTGCTCTGCCTGGTGAGCACTTGTATGAGGATACGTATGATGTATTATTGTAACTCCTGCTTATATGATCAGCAGGAACTAACACGTCATCAATGTTCTGCAAGAAAGGCCAGCATTGTCATGCTACAAATTCATTTACTGGCTACAGATAGTCTCTGAAGTAAGCAATATAACACATGCTCAAAGTTGTTTGGAAGCATTTAATAACAATCGAGTGCTGACTTATAAGATGATCCTCAACTTTTTCTTTTTTTGCTTTTGGTGCTGGCGTTTGCCCTCACCTTTGGTCTCGCTTAGGCCCCCCTCACCTGTATTCTTCTCTTTTTAATGAATTTTAACCTTTCTCTTCAATTTTTTTTTTTTTTAATAACAATCGAATGCTGACTTATAAGATGATCCTCAACTGTCATCGAGTTCTTATTTTAAATGATTAGAACTCCCCCAGATTGCCATATAGAATTAAATTAAGAGCCAACCAACCCTGATTACCGGAACCGCACAACTCTCTGTCTAATAATACAATCAGAGAAATTCTCTCTAATGTCGACTCTTGCAAGGTTAGAATATCAGGCTTCCAAATTTTAACAAAGATTGAGACGACTCCTTCATTTGGTCGACCAAACACTTTTTATATTCCATGAGATACATTTAAACATTAATAACTCGGAACCAATATGAACCCAAGGTTAACAGCTTGGTGCGCATATTGGGTCTATCAATTTCACTAGTTTAGTGTTAAACGAGGTTATTAACCATAAAAGGCTTTACAACACAAGTCGTGTTAATGTGCAAGTATAATCAACATGAGAGACGGTAAAAACAAATTGACAACCATTCCAAAATCCAAATGGTGATGAGCAGGCGAGGAGGGAATATCCTTGTTGTGATGAGCAGGAGAAGATGAAAGACTATTAGAACCTGCTACTTGATTTACAGCTCCAGAAACGTCATCCTTCAAACCAATGGTTGAAGAACCTGAAGTGCATATAAAGAAGTAGAATTCTATTTAGTTATGAACAACAGAAATCTCATGGAAGCGTGTCGTATGTTATTTCTTTACAAATAGAAATTGGTAATACTTACAGTCGTAGTCTGATAATCCAAGAACTTGGTTTTCGAGATCGTATACCACCAGTTTATTCGCTAGCACAAAATCTGCACGAATACAAATGATGGTGGCATTAGTCAGATGTTAAGTAATAACTGAAAGAAGAAAACGGCATGCAGTCATAAACTAGCTCTCTTGTTTAGGTGTGTACATTTATATCAGTAAATCTTGCAAAAAGTTTCGGCTAATTATATATGAGTGGATCAAGAGTGAACATTACCTCCTAATATGATCAAATCAGAATTCAACTTTCGACTATCCTGCCAACCAAGACAATACCATTCGCTTTTCTGGCAATATATCAAGAAATAGTTAGCAAAACATAAGTTAACTAGCAAGGGGGTGAAAAACAGAGACATTAAAGCAGACCAACATTTAGTCTTTGAATTTTGCCAGTTTTACTTACATATGTGATCAAATAGTCATGTGGGTATACGTTCAATGGGAGTGCATTTTCAAAAGAAAAGTGATGATAGGGAATGAATCATCAACGCTGCAATAAAAATAAAGAGATACTAATATTAATCAGCCATGTATTAAAGAGGTACAGTATTTATTTTTGTACATAAACCATGAAAACAATTACCTTCTAACAAAATTGAAGCACTCATAAAGATTCCCAACAAGGTATAAGCTCAAGTTCGGCTGGCTTTGTTAATATCTGATTAACAAACAAATTCATAGAAAATCGTTAATTTGTAAAGTGAGAATCGAATATGAATTGAAGCGTTAAAATACATATAAGTTATGAAATTTCGGTACCATTTGTCTCAATGGGTCTAAAATAGCTCCGGGGAGATATGCCAACGTTGTACCACTGTCAATGATTGTTCCTTTCCCATCTCCAGATTCAAATTGTGAAACGTCAAGGATATACTACTACCCACTTGAACCGATTTCAAATTCACATTATAATGTGGTTCAAGTAAAAGATTGGACCAATTAGTATGTAACAAAACTTATATATTAAACTAATGCTAGTAATAATAATAATAATCCAGATTAAGATCATTTAGTTGGATTAAATCACGTACGAATTTGGGACTAGAGGAGTTGTTCTCAAAGTTGGTTGGACAACGTCTCCGATGGCAAAATTCCTCCTCCATTTCTGCCATCTAAACAATGAGCAAATTTTTTCGTCACTTTTCCAGCCGTGGCCAGTTGCGACAGCATAGATTTGCTTTGAGGCTCCAAAACCAAGTAGGCCATCAAGCGAAAAGATCCTGTCTGCTTCATGCCACACCTATGTCAGAACAGAAAATATTAAGTACAATTAAATTGCCATTTGCAATAACTTGAGCTCTTTGGTCAGAAAGAAATGGAAATATAATGTCAAAAAGAAGAAAATGAGATGAAGAAATAGTGATAATCAAAACAAAAGACCAAAATATCAATAGGGTTCACTGCATTCATGGTTTAGGCATATTAGTTTTAGGGATTTAATCTTTAAGTGGGTAGGGGCAATGGCTAACAGTAGTGCTCCTATCATGGGATCAGGTTGCTTTCTTTGTACATTTGGCTAGATTGCTTATTATAAGACTTTTTAAGGAAACAAAAAAGATCACAATTTGAATTATGGCTTACCCAAATGACACGCCTGAATTTCCAATAGTCGATTGAAAATTTCCAGTGACTTCATCAAACCCAATAATGTCATGGACAAAGTATCCTGTAGTTCTACTTCCGTCACCATATCCCACTCCATATTCACAAGCTTTATTAGAATAGCAGCCAGAGTTGTGCCGACCTTGGTTATATTCGGCAGAAATCGCCAGTACATGGAACCAATCCCGCCGTTGAAGAATGTTTTGGATCATATAAGTTCAGAGTCGACTGCCAAAACAAAAGGATGGGATTAGTTAATCTGTTTCTGTAACACGATTTTGATTGAAGAAGAAATGCGAAAGTAATAGTGTGCACACTTACATTGTCATCTGTATACGTTGGACGACAAGGGCCACACTTGACGCAGTTAACCCACAAAATATCACTACCCGTATCAACATGGAGGAAAAAGTCTTTGGAGGGGATCCAATTGCAAGTTTTGTGTAGTAAAGCCTGTAAACAAAATGATGTCAATTTTGAAGTCCAAATGTTCAAGTCACCGTATAGAATAC